>JAAAKD020000146.1:3511324-3540336 GCA_010014825.2 Danaus melanippus
AGATTCTAAATTTATTGAATCATCTGGAATTCTTCTTTAGTAGTAAAATTATTTACTGAAACAAGACTTTACTTCTTATGAATATCAAGGCTTGGCCTTCTACTACATTTAACAATACTTGAAGCAATTATAATAATGTATGAATCTTTGAATTTCGACATATAAAACTCAATAATTTCGTCTCATCCTCCTCTAAACATGGAAACACCTACGATAGTAGCATCAGAAGAACCACTACGGAGCATCAGAAGAACCACTAAGGAAAATATTGAATACATCGTACAAAATAGGGAAATGTTACTAATTAATTAAAACAAGTTTCCTTATAAACATCCTCAGCTTAACTTTGTACATTAACTTATCATATTCATGGACAACAAATGAGGATAGATTTTTTAAAAACAATTTAATTACAGTCAAGAAAAAAAATGGAATGTTGTACAATAATTTCCATGACGTAATGAAGGTCTTTAGCATTAATATAAAAAAAATATACCTATTAACGCACCGTATGAAGATATTGCTTCTGAGTTTTTCAATATACGACTTCTTATAATATACATACATATCCATATTAAAACAATCTTCTTAATTTCCATAGATACAGAGTGTAGACTCAAAGTATAATGCTATCATACCAGTAATTTTTTACTTAAACTTATAAAGGTTTCCGCTAGTTTGAAAACGTGAAAGTTTATTTCTATGTCGTTGTTAACAAATATTTTTAAAACGTTTGATTATTAATAAGATGTTATCCAAAAATCATATGAATATAAACTCATTACAATATGCATATGGTCCAAATGTAATATTTGTTCTTACAGTACCGGTTTGGAAAGTGCATCGAAAACTATTAAATCCATTATTTAATTCTCGTATATTGAATAATTTTATGGAGGTCTTCAACAATCTTTCTCGGGTCCTTATAAAAAATCTAGAAGTAGAAGTTGAGAAAGGCCCCTTCGATCCCTATGAATATTCAAGACGTTACACTTTGGAGTTAATATGTAGTAAGTATCTGCCATACATTATTATCAATCATAATTACAAAATTTAAGAATATTTTATATTCGTATTAGTCTTGAAAATGTTTGCAAATACATTTTTTTTTTGTGAAATACAGTTGGTATCAAAATTTATGCTGTTACACAAGAATAACGCACAACTGAACATCTTAAAAATTATTTATTATTAGTTTTATTTATTATTAACTCTTGAATATTATGTGATTTAAGTTTCTATTTGTTATTACATTTTTATATTATTGATTAAAAATTTTGAGTAATATATTTATTGTAAACACTCCCAGTAACTTTTTTCTCCTGACGAATACGTTTCAAGCGTTGATAGTTTGTTACTGTCATGGGGGTAAAGGGACAAACAAGATAATTTTAACTTCCATAAAAAGCTTCAAAATCTCTTTGATTTTTCGGGATCTGAAATGTCCTCATAATTTTACTTCGATAGAAACCAACAGCTCAAATAGTTGTCTGCATAAAGTTTAACACGATTAATCAAAATATGGATTTGAAATCCCTGAATAAAATTTCTTCCACTCTTCTTTTGCCTATGTTTTGAAGTCTAATTTTTCCTCAAGCCACCCCACTTGAATTATATTGTTTAACCTTTCAGAAAGTAAAAAATAAAGAAGTAATAACAGTCTCTATCATTTTTGTTATCCCTTAATTGATAAATCTCTAGTTCGCTTAAACTTTTCCTACGTCCTGGAAATCTGTTTTCATTCTTCCCATATATTTACTTCTTAATCCTTCTATACCCAATTATAATTTTTCCAAAACTATTCTGCCCTACTTGTTCACTTACTCCCTCAAAACGTTGTCTTCAATAATTTTTCTGGTTTTTTTTATAGGTTAATGTTTTAAGTCCAATTCAATCAAGTTGTAGCCCTTGACAGTACAACTAAAGAATTATTCAACGTTGTTCACAATATCGGATATATCATGAATAAATAAAACTTTACGTCATGTTCTTGTTATGTCTCTGATTTTACTTCCTCGGACAATTTTAGCAGCCATTCAACTTTCTTGTTTTTCACATCGCTCGTTGAATGGTTCAAATGAAAGGTTTTTAGTGGCCGACAGGTAATGAAATAACCTACAAGTTAAACAAATTTTTAAATCAAATAAAATTATTTGAATGAATTATGGATTATTTTTCTCATATTATTTATAAATATGATAAATATTTTGTAATGTATTCATAAATTAACAAATATATTTTAATGCGTTTTACAGTGGCTTCTTTTGGAACGAAGTTAATGGAGAACCTTGAATCCAAAAATATATATATGAAAAATATAGATGAAATAATGAAAATTTTAATAACTAGAATACAAGTTTTTTTGTTTCATAGCAATTTTATGTACAGTTTTTCAAGTTTAAAGAAGAAAGAAGACGAATATATTGAGACATTGAGTAACATTACAAGCACAGTGAGTATTTTAATTATAGAGTATTATACAACAACGTTAATATTTAATTAAGGATGGATTCATAACTGGTGTATTTTCAATTTAAAATATGAAAAAGATAGTTATGACAGTAGTCTTCAATTATTTTGGACTATTTACATGTGAAACATGAAAGTCTTATTTTTATCTTGAGCCTTCAATTCCCTCTTTTCTTTCCTTTAAGAAACATACATTATAGGAAAGAAATAATAAAAGATATTTTTAAGGAGATACTAATTTAGTCAAATTGTAAACGAATTTAAATTAAAAGTTTACTTTATGTATGTAACATTTGTGTTTAGAAATTCTAAATCAACAATTTATATTTTTGATCAAGAATTTCCTCTTTTGATAGTTTCGGTCTATCAGTAGTTTGTTATTTTAGATAATCATAAGTGCTCGTAAAAGAGGGTTTCCCATGATTTATTACTAATTCTACAAATCAGTCTTCATACTTTTAGATAATACTTTTGTTTATTTCATATAAATACAAACTAGATGTCACCTTAATTGCAATAGGAAAGGATAAACTTAAAATCAAAAACAAGGTTATCAGGTGAATGGTTTTTGCGTGATTGGTTGAATAGCTTCTTGAACCTGAGTGACGTGTTTTTTTTTTGTTAAAAAATAATTGCTTTATTTTATACCGTATGGACATTAAACCGTTTCGTCAAGGCTGTATGTAGATTAACCAGCTGCATGGTGGCCTTGGAATAATATGCAATAAAAGAAGTAAAACTTTATTAAAGAAACGAATTTTATTGGATCTTCTTAAGAGATCCGGTCTCATTAAAATTTGTATCAAATTTTACAGCTTCATTCTAATACCTAAGAAAATTCGTACATTTTTTTTTTAAATAAGTATAGCTACATAATAGATAATAAAGAAAATATAATAGATTTTTAGATAGATCAAGTATTTTTTAATTTTATTACCTATTTTTCATGTATTCATTAATATATTTACTTATTTTTGTTATTTTTTAAATGAAACTAATATTTTCGGATTATACTACGCGACTTCATTTTTTGTTAAAAATTACATATTCCCGACGTTTCTGCTACTTTACAGCGACCGTGATCACGGACAGACGAGATGTGACTCACATCTCGTCTGCCAATGTATAAAACTCGCAAAAATCTTAAATCTCATTATTTTTGTTAGTATCGCAACTTTTATAAAACTTTTTTTATCATTTCAGTCTTGCATGCCGTACAGGATTATTTATAATTATTGTTATTAATAAATGTAAATTTCACTTGCTGATCTGAAAAACTGATTTTCATTTCATTATAATTAATATGTTTCAGGTGCTCAGTGAAATTAAAACAAGCTATAAAGCAAAAAAATATTTTAATACAGAAGAAAAAAAAACAAAAGGTTCGGTTTTTGTTTTTATAAATAATTACTTTTTTTTATAAAATTTATAGAAAAAATTCTTGCTCTCCTAGATTTCGAATTCGAACCATTGGCGGAAATTATCTTGAAAATTTGTGAGAACAATCCGGATTTCACGGATCAGGATGTAAGACAACATGTAGACACATTAATTGCAGCTGGTGAAGACACTACCGCTGGGGTTATTATGTTATGTTTGGTAACCGTGGGTTCTTATCCACGAGTTCAAAAAGAAATACACAAAGAGTAAGTAAATATATGTATATGACTTTTTATGTTACTTTCATATTGCGTTCTAGTGCTGTTTTGAAGATAATAAATGTAACGCAATGTTTTTGTACCCAAATAACAGATAACCAGATAAATAAAATCTATATCATAGTTATATCAAATTTTGAGAAGTATTTTGCTATACTATTATTTTTAACATCAGACAGAACTATAATTTTTTTAAGAATAATTGTTATCGAGTTTGTCTTAAGATTTTATAACCATGAATTTATGGAAAGAATTCACTTTTACTCCTTAAATCATTTTGAAAAAGTTTATAACACCGAAAAGTTTTTCTACTTATACTTTTTTTTTACAAAAGAAACACATTATTTTTGAATCATAGTCATTTAAAAAAAGTTCACTCTTCTTGTTTGAGTTTAAAATATTTACTAAACACAATTGTTCATATTATGGGAGCATGTTCGAAACAGCGCATGATAATCACGCACGGTAAATCTTCTGAGCACTTAGTACTAATGCATTTTAAAAACAGTTAAAAAAAATCTATTATTAACAGAATTCCCTTTTATTAAAAAAAAAACGGTACCGATTAAATCTATGTATATGAGGAGTTTATTTAGAGTTGAACGTTCAGTTATTTTAGTGCGATCGTCACTGTAGCGCACAACTGGTTCGATTCCGACCGCTGGATATTGCAGTCGTGTGGTGCGGTGTTTCTATGTGGTTTATCATCAAGAATTATTTAACTTGCCAAGAAGAGGTTACAAGATCTAACTGTCTGTGGTTGATTAGGAAACTTACGAAGAAGATAGCAGCCACCGTCGTTTAGTTGCCGTTGTTCTGCGGCCAGGTATATATAGTCGATAGGGATGTTAGGTACACCCTTGTTGCCTAAACACAGTGATATAGATTACCGTTACATAGTTCACACACCTCCCTGTTAAGCCAGGGAGGACATCCCCGAACTCATCGTCCATTGTCACTCGATTAGAGGTACTAATCAACTACATTGAAACCAAGCACCCAATGTTCAATAAATCTTATCCCGCTGTAAGATTTGCCTCCTTTATCACGGTCCAACCTTTCATCGGACATGGAATGTTTGCCCGTCAGTTAAGGAGCTGAAATGCTGTCCAAAACAAAATCCGTCGTATCTGAACTCACCTGCGGGCACATCTGAGTCCGTACCTGTGCGCATATCTCGGTCCCAACCATCGCTACAAAAACGGACGCGCATTTTTCCCTCTGCTTAATAAGAGCAGAAGAAAAATGGTTTCGCAAATGTATAATAAAGATAAATCCCGATAAAAGCATTGCAGTCATTTTTAGCAGAAGCAACCTAGTAGGCATTTAATCCCAAAAATTTTATTGTACGATAGCCCCATTACTTGGTAAAAATGAGCCAAATATCTAGCGGTCACAAGGAGTAATAACTTGGATTTCAGCCCATATATTCAGATAGAATTTAGAAATAGGGCGGCATATTTCTTAGGTCGCCTATATCCTCTGAACTGCAGCAAAATTTTAGGTGGTAGAGCCTAGATGTGGTCAGTTACTACAGATCAAACATGGGCTGGCTCGAACGTGAAAGTACCACCCTTTCACAGTAGATCTCACAGTAGATGAGTGAAAGAGCAGGTTGACTGGTTCCTTTCCCTATTCCCACCCTATCTTATATTTTTTTTATTCCCACCAAAAAATCTACGTCCTCAAAAACCAAGGTTTGCAATGCATCCGCAATATCTCTTATGTTGCGGATGTCCATGAGTGACGACATATACTGCCCATCACGTAGGAAGTCTACTCTTTTGCCACCTTACTCATATCAAAAAAGTAAACTGTCTCTTAGGAATAAGGTCACATTTTACAAGACCTGCATACTGCCAGTCATGTTCTACGCAAGCATGTGCTTCGCCAACGCTCGTCTCTCAGTAATAAACAAACTGCAAGTGCTACAAAAGAAATTCATGCGCACAGCCACAGGCACACCCTGGTAGATCAGGAACTCCGATATCTAACTTCCTATTATCATATATGCTATCGCAACACACTTCCCAAGGCGTCCCAAAGACGTCCTCTTAGTCCCTGAAGTCAAAATAACAACCAAAAATACAGAAACGATTACCCCCATTACACAAAATTACTACACCAACACACACCGCGAAAACAAGGCCACGTTTCAAATACGTCGCTTCGGCGTTCCATCGTCGAGGGGCGTCATGCAGTCCCATCAACCGAAGCCACAATCCCCTTCAACGACTTCCTGAGCCCAATTCCTGCCTCTTAGGCATTTGGGGCTGGCGTAATCCCCCGGGGTCCTCGTTCCCGAATTTAAAGGACAGGTCCCGTTAGGGCTAGCAGCTAAAGTCAAGTCGAAACTAGAAAAAATAACTGACCGTCTATTTACTTTTTGACAATCGTTAGAGTTGGCCATTTTGTTTTCGTATTTAACATAAGTTTGTGATTTGTTTATCATTTTATTTTGTTGATTGAAAACGCTACTTGATCTCGATTTGTTTTATTTGAATAAAATTCCACTTTTGGCCCTAAAATCAGACGTGGAATAAAGGACCAAGAACACATATTACGAGAATATTTTATGCTACCGACATTTCACAAACAATAAGCTATTTAAGTATATTTTTGTCGTCGTTCTTATTATTTATACGGAGTTAGTTAGTGATACTTGACTTTGAAACTAATTGTGAGTTTTGAGTGAACAATACCCCGTAGTACGCCTCGTTCTCGACACCATCGAAATGGCTCGCGTGTCCGTAACGTATCATGCTTGCGGTCGCTTTATCGATACCTGTGAGGTATTTCACGTACTAAGCTGTGCCTATTTTTACGAAGCACTAATTCTAACGACAGTGACAATATAAGGCCTAGAAGCCGAAGTCGGCATTCACGGGGAAAGTCGCGCCAAAATAGTCCTTACGGTAGGTGACGTCGTTATCGTTCTCGTAACACGTAGAGTCATCGCTGTCAAAACACGTAAAAATAATAAAAATAACTTAAGCGTAACACGCCTTGGCTGAAGGACAAGGAGTACCAAGATTTTCATCACAAAATAGAAAATAGGCCGCACCTCAGTGCGAATTTTGTCAATAGTGTCTAGATATATAGCTCTCAAGTCGTTTTGAAGTAGATATTTCGTTGTCTAGCCGTCAAAGCGTTGACTTTAAATTAAGCTGCATTGACGTTAACGTGTCAAGTCGTGTGACAATTAATGCTGACATAATGTCAGTCACAGCGTTGACAAGTTGTTCACAAAGTTAAGCGTCAGTCTACGAGTATGTTCAGCGGCTATAACCTGTAACCTATAAAAACGCTAGTCAAAACTACTCTACTAAGAAGCACAAGGCTGGTAGGCCTTAGTTGTCAGTCGAATTATCTGATTACGGATGAGACAATCGAATCAGAACCCACACGACCGCATACACCTGCTGAAGCAAATTTACCGAGACCGTCAACAACGGCTTAAGTTTGCTTGTCGATTAATAGTTTGAAAGTCGAAGACTACAAACTATCCGGAGAGGCCGTACTAACGAGACTCCCTTGTATGAAAAAAATGGTATCGAGTAAATCTATATAAGGAGTTTATTTAGAGCTGATCGTACGTTTGCTTAGTGGTGCTCGTTGGAAACGGATCGAAACTCGATTGTCGGTACACGTGAGCCATTTAGTCGACGTATTAAATATATTTGTCGTTTGATTATCGTTTAATTTGGTGATTAAAAACGCTTAAGATGATCTTGATTTGTTTTATTTTAATAAAGTTGCACTTCTGACGCTGAAAATATTTATTTGTGGCCTTTTTTTCTTTGCCTTTGCCCACTTCTTCTTATGTAATAAATATTTATAAGCTTAGATTATGAGACTTTAAATTTTAGGTTAAAGCAGGTTTTTGGCGAAACAGATAGAGATGTGACGAAAGAGGACCTTTCAAAGCTAGTTTACTTAGAGGCAGTAATAAAAGAGACAATGCGTTTTTACCCCATGGTACCTGCTATAGCACGATATGTCGATGAGAACGTTAAATTACGTATGTAGTTTTATTATTACAGCAAGTATTTTTTGTGTAAAATTATTAAATATTTAATACATTTAACTATGTTTAGGTAACTGCACATTATCAAAAAGTTGCACTGCAATTTTATTGTTCTATGGTGTACATAGACATCCAATGTGGGGTGCAGACGCTGATGAGTTTAAACCGGAACGGTGGCTTTACCTTCCATCAAATTGTCAAAAGTATTTTGCTGCTTTTAGTTTGGGTCGCAGAGGTTGTATAGGTAGGTATAACAATATGAATTCCAATTTTTAGAAAATATTTTTATATTAAATCCAAAAAATATGTTTGAATGTTTTACTAGATGATAACATTATTTAATCTTAGGAAAAACCATGGCAATGACATCGCTGAAAGTTACTATAGTTCACATACTTCGAAACTACATAATTCATGGTGACCACACAAATATGAAACTAAAGTATGAACTTACTCTGAAACCTATTTCCGGGCAGTATATCACAATTGAGAAAAGAAATAAAAATCAATGAAATTATAACAACAATGATTGAAACAAATTTGTAACGAAGTCTTTATCTAATGTTTAAAAGTTGATGTATTCTCTTCAAATACATATTTGTTACAAAGGGCAAGAATAGTTTTAGCATCAGAGGAATATATGTGAAAGAAGAAATAATGCAGTTTATAGACGTTTTATAGCCTTTAAACATTTAATGTAATTGTGTACGTACATTTCTAATCAAAGAAATCTGATTCAATAGTAATTATACTTATTTTAAGGATGTGAATAGATTGTTAAAATTTTTGCCTAATACTAAAATATTGTCCAAAAACAAACTAAGACGCTTAATTTGCGGAAGAATAGCTTAATGATAAAATCCTATTTGTACAGAATCTATGGTACCTTATGTCTTAAACAAAGGTATGAAAATACCTTTAAATTAAATAATAACAATCATTGAAGTAACCTCAAAATGATATTTTTATTCATTGTAACTATTAACAAAAACTTGTTATAAATGTACATAAATCTAAGAATAGCTTAGCTTGTGCCCTGTTGCTGACAGATCCGGGGCACACTGACATAGCGGCCGAGGGCTTTCGCAGCGGTTTTAGTGAGTAGGGGCCTGCCCTGGCCGGAGTCTCACACATCCCTTCCGGTCCTACCAAGACCGGTTGGACGGCTCGTAAAAAGAGTTTCCCTGCGACATCAAAAAAAAAAAAAGAATAGCTTAGCTTGTGATAATATCTCATATTATACCTACTAATATTTCCTGGTGTTAGGTAAAATTCGACTTAAAATTATCTCGTAATTATGATATTATTGATTATATATTATTTTTTTAATTGACTAAAAAAAGTGTTATTTGATATTATAGATTATATAATTAGATAGTCATAAAAATATTAAGATATTTATTATGTTCTTTATTCCTTTTTTTAAATAAATATTTTTTTTTTTAATTTAATTCATTTAATTTTTTATTGTTTCGTGCCTATTCAAGTAACAAAATAATCTTCTTGTCTATTTCATGAGATATACGAACGAGGTCTTGTTAAGTTTCTTATTAATGTTAAGTTACTTACTTGCAAATTATCTGATACTTCCCTTTTGTGACAATTTTTGATACACCACTACATGGCGATACTATACTTCTACCTACTAAATGAAAAGTCAACACTTTTGTCTATATAAAAAAATGAGGGGACTCCTTGACAAATTACTAACTTTTTTTTTATTCCTTGAACATACTTTGTCATCTTGAGTTATCTGATTTCATTTGACAAAGTAGTTTCTTTTTCCTTATTGTGTGGTTTGTTTTCTTTTCTTTAACGGATGCTGTTCATTAAATGGTATAAATATAGTAATAAGTATGCGAAGAGATAATAAAAAATAGCTTACGGACGTCATTTTTTTAAAATTATGATATGAACAAGAGCATCTTAAAGAGCAGAGAACTTTCTAAGAGCATCTTGAAGCAATTAAATTAAATTTACAAATATACCTTCGTAAATCTTAGAAATTTGTTTCATGGTTTTAAAACGTGAAGTACCATATAGATATCAAAGAAGAATAAAATAATTAGCAGGTAAGCAATGAAGCAAATATTAAAAATCAACAGACTGTTGGATTTTTTAAAGATAGAAATTAAAATTTGTTCACAAAATTCTTAATGTCCAGAATATTGACTGGTCTATTAGAATATCGGAATTTACGTTGTTCACAATATACAGACCTAATTTACATAGTACATTTACAATCTACGTTTTATGTGATTAGAAGGATAAACAGTATTTTGGAGCTGAGTAGTTTTTTTGTGACCCACGTGAAATACAATTCCTTATTATTATTCGTTATTGTGGAAAAAAAACGAAGACATACCGAACGATAAAAATAGGAATAAAATCCATGAGGAAAAAGTATTATTTTCAAATTGTAGAATAAAAACTATTAATTATTTCTTTTTTTTATTGTTATAAGATGACCTGAAATAGCTTTTAATAAAATTACAAGACGTAGTTTTAATTAACCGAGGTCGCTGTATATTGTGTAATTTCAAAAAATATGAGACATGGAGATTTTTAAACTTATCAGGGCGTATGTTTATCCTAAAAATATTCTATTTAATAGCAATATCCCGATAGTTGAAGAAATAACTATTATTATGATCATTTCTATAATATCATTACTTATACATATTCTTCGACCCATATAGACACCGAAAAAAGCGTTGGAATGATTGGATAAAGTGGGAGGGTCTAAACATCTTTCTGGTTTAAATTTTTCAGCATTTAGACCCCACATTTGATGTCTGTGTACTCAATAGATTGACAAATATGCAGTCAACCCTTTTCACAGCGTACAATAATCTCCATAAGTAATATTTGTTGTAAAGTAAAGTATTTAGGTAATGTTTTGAATGAATATCTTAGTTTAACTTCTGATTAAATAATATATGTATATAATATATATCAAGTGACTATGTATTACTTACACAACGTCTTTATCAAGATATCTTATAAAGAAACATAATCGTGTAAGTAATACATAGTTTCTTTTATAACAACCTCTAAATAAATAAGTTTCATAAGATCCTCTTTCGAGATATCCCTATCTTCATCACCAAAGACGGATTTTAATCCACAATTTGAATAAAGAATACTAATAAACCATGAGTATCGTGCATTTCTCTTTTATGACATTATCAGACCACTTCTTTACGTCACAGATATGACGATGGATAACACAGATAAAACGAATACTACTATAAAAACTAATTATACACATTGTAGTAAAAAAATGCGTGTAACGGTGTCATAGCAAATAAAGGATTTTTTTTTAATGAAAAATATACATAAACTAGAGACGAAACCTCACAGCATTCCATGGATTCATCATGCGGGTGCCGGGTTTATCGCGTTGCAGGGAGAGGAGCTTTGACAGTGCCTGGGACTTGCGACCCAGGTGTAGGTTTAAGGGGCCCCTTATCTGTTAAACGCTCACCTCCGCCGCCAAATCTCCCTTTCCATCTAACCAAATTTGAAACAAATCTACTGGGGATGCCTTCGACGCACCTTCCTAATATGCACAGATATTAGTTCTTAACAGCCTCAAGTATCTTAGTAGGTTGTAGAGAGATTTGGCTGTTATACCACTCGCTCCTACTTGTACCAAATTAAACAAATATTAATACATTTTATGGACTTACTCTTCGTATATTTTTTGTTGAACTCTTTGATGAGCACCAACTAACAGTAAAAAATATATGGCAACAGAAGCAGTAGCATCTTCTCGAGCTGCTATAATGGTGTTCACATGTTCCCTAATCTCGCTATCAGTAAACACTTTTTGATTTTGAGAAAATTCCAAAAGCAGATTCATATAGGATGTAAACTTGGAGTCTAGAAATATATATATTTTTAAAATGAATAAATTAAGTATAAAGTTATTATAGGCCAGGTTTTTTATTGAAATTTTTCAACTCAAAATTTATTGTCTCATTAATCGAATTTGTCATACAATAGCAAAAATAAAAAGCAATTGTAATAATGAAAAAAAAGCAGTTGCAAAATAGTTAAAATGTGTATTTGAGATTAAAAAAAACTAAGTTTAAATAAATTAATATAACACAAGTCTTTTAAAGTTAAACTCGAGAAATAATACTAACTATTTTAGGGGATTAAAGTTAGATAAAAAATTTAATTTATTTCGGGCTGGCAATTGATATTCTGCGCTGACGTTCCTTCCTCTCCTGATTGTGGACTGCCGGTATCATTTAAAGTAGATGTAGTCGATTCTTCGGCCCTTTTTGTTCCCTGTAATTTATAGCGTTAGCTTAATAAGAGCACATGCTCCTAAGATGAAAATATGGGGTATAGTCGTATGATAGAGACTGTCTTGACTCGATTTTTCTAATTGTAATGGAATTTTCTTCATTACTTTATCTTGGATACCGTAGATATCTTGTAAATCTATTGAGTTGAATCGAGTTATTATAGAAATTTAGTCCTAAATAGACAAACATCACTTGAAATATTAGTTACGCACACATACCCGATGACGATATGTTGATGAAGAATTTACTCGAAGTGGACAATAAGGTGCATTTTACCGAGAATGACATCTTAAAGTTTAGAATTATATTATTTAAATTTGATTTCATAACATTAATTCACTTTTTGTACACACTTACACCAAGTAGGTCATCGTCGTCATCAGCCTATTAGAAGCCTACTGCTGAGCAAAGGCCTCACATGGAGAAGGTTTGAGGATTAATAACCACGCTTGCTCAGGACGGGTTTGTGATTACAAACTTATAATTGAGGAATTATAAGTCAAGGTTTCCTCACGATGTTTTCCTTCACCGTATGTCAGTGGTGTCTAAATACTCTTAAAAAGTACATATGACTCGGAAAAATCACATTTGTACTTCCCAGGATTAAACCCGCGCCCTTATGCACGACAGGCGGGCCTTTAACCTCTGGGCCACCACCGACTTTCCACACACTTGCCACATCGAGTAGGTCGTACAGTATTAAATATTAATATTAGTTGTAATTTAATTACTAGTTAATTAAAATTAGTTTTAAACATGTGTTTGGTTTTTTGTTCGACCCTCCGACTGTAGTTAACGTTTGTAATTGGCGCACTTACAGAAAATCGGTTGGAAGTAGCATTTAATGCGTTTCGTTTGATGAGTGAGAGAGCCGGTTGCCCTTGCCTTTTTCCCACCTTTTCCTGTCCTTCCTCATTCCCACCCCTCCTTATTTCTAACCAACCAAAAGCAAAAACAAAAAAAAATATATACAAAAATTAATACTCAAATCAACATATAAGTCTTTGGTCTGCTATAATATTGTGAATGTACTCGAATATTCTAATATAATCAGCAAATTATGTTCTTTGATAATGACTGTCTTATAATACTATTTTATTTCTTTATTTCATTTAAAAACCCTAATAATCTAAAGTTTTTTATCGCAAACAGATATTTTTCAAACAATATTCTAAAATAGATATATATTTTTAATTTTTTGTTAAAATTATTTTTATTGCCAATAAAAAAATACTTAGTAAGTTGTTACGTGCTAGTGAAAGTGCTACAAAGTGATAACCTTGTCGTGCAAATAAAATCTTAATTGACATTGGTAAAACCTGTTTGCTTTTTAATATATTCTGAAAGTATGTCATTTAACTGATCAAAAAGGCAAGTAATTAATAACATGCACCAGTCTTAACATGCCACCGAAATTGTTTTCTTAAATAATTTATTTTTATTTCAGATGATATAATTCTTTAATTATAAGTTTTCTGATTTCAAATATTATAAGATATTAAATTTATTGCAAAATTTATATTATTAACAGAAAAGGCTAATTGTAAATATTTTTAGTTTGTTAATTAATGCATTAATAGGGGATGACGACCAGTTATTATATCTGTTACTTAATCATGATAATCGTTGTATGATGCAGATAAAGAAGATGAATAAAGATAAAACATTAACTGTTTTTTCAACATTAGAACAGAAATAACGTAATATTTTGAACTGAGATTGAAAGCCCTAAATTTTTAAACAAGCCGAGGACATTTAAAGAAAATGAAAACTCAAAATAAGTAATAACTGGTAGATTTTTTTTTTTTGGTATGTACAAATCAAGAACAATAAATTCAGTTTATATCAATGATAAAAAAGAATGGAATTTTATTAAAATAAATATGCCAACATCATATTCTCAAAGTTTATTCCCAAAGTGATACACTTTATTCCCAACTTTATTCCCAACGTCATACACTTTTTAAGTTTTTTTTATTATTCAAGTGAACTGGAACGGATATTGCAAATTGAGTTTGTTTGTATATTTATATATGTATGTGTGTGAAGTTTTTTTTTATTTGCTGAAACACATTTATTTAAATTTATAGCAGATTTATATTTTGGTATTTGGTGTTC
The DNA here is from genome assembly GCA_010014825.2 of Danaus melanippus. Lineage (NCBI taxonomy): Eukaryota > Metazoa > Arthropoda > Insecta > Lepidoptera > Nymphalidae > Danaus > Danaus melanippus. The sequence goes on from JAAAKD020000146.1 coordinate 3,525,916, forward strand.
CCAAATGTTTATATATATTTCATAACAGAATGATTTTCAATTTTCCTCTTTAATGTAGTTTTAATTGAAAAAGGGAAAGAATAAAAAAGCTATTTGAATATTAAATTTTAAAGTTTTGAATAAACAGAAGGACCATAGAAAAAGTCATATCGAATTATATATACTTTCTTAACTTTTTGATTAAAAAAAAAACATTTACTCACATTTTGTTTAAAAGTCTTCATTACAAAATTCACATTTTCATTACCCTAATAATAAGACTGGAAAATATTTTTAAATGTAACGCGGAATCCATTTATTATTCCTACCATTAAATTACAAAAAAAAAGATAAGTATTCAATCGATATAAAATGAAATAGTAATAAAAACATTTTAAATATAATTTTGACAAGAACGGCAATTAATAGAAAGTCACAACAATAATTATGACAACGAATAATTACAAGAACAATTAAAAAATATTTTAATAGAATTAAAAATCTTATTTTTCTCTTCAAAAAAATAATCCAAAAGTTACAACCTTACACTATCTTAGCCATGTTGTATTTTTTTTATATACTAACGGTTACGGTAACCTAATAGAATAACTTACTTCTACATACTTATTACCGTATTAACGAGAAAATTTTATATATTATATTGACATTTTAAAAACCTCTACTAAATATGTATAAACAAGCTTGTTATAGCTTCATGGTAACCTCCATTAAAAAATCTCTATATGGGAAATAAAAAGCTGTATTGTGATGTGGCTTTCATATCCACATATTAAATCAGATAATTGAATAAATACTCGTATTCACTTCAACAGTTTTACAGTTAACCGTATGTTTTAATCGCAAAACTATCAAAGACAGAACATACATACTGTTTTCTGTAGCATTTTCTAGCGCTAGTAATAGCTCCGTATGTATAGGTAATTGTAAACTAAATAAATATGTATATGTCACGAAATGTAGTGTATTATGAGAAAATGTTAAGTTATATAATAAAATATCTGGTTACAGAATGGCCCAAAGACCTCACAATGAAATCAAAATTCATGATTTCAAATATCTACAATTATATTGTACAATTAATCGTTTCCATATTTCAACCTCAATTTAATGTAAAAGGAAATAAGCACAATAACTATTCCAGCAGCTATATTAATCGAATGCGTTCATTGAACTCTCAACACTTTGTTGTTCTCTAATCGACATTTCATACACTGTTTGCAGTCTTTTGAAAAGTAAATTCATGACATTAGAACTCCTAAGCGTTCAAATAAAGCGGCTATTGTGTTTAAAATATAATAATTAGATAACTAAAAAGGCAAAATACTCAAATAAACAAGTGGCAGTTAATGAAAAGATATTCTATTTCATAAAGTAGTTCTCCCTAACATTAATAATTTCAGTAGCAATAAGCATTAATCAGAAAGTACATTAAAATTTAAAGGGATCAAAAAATTATTGTACGTTATTAAAATTTTTATGAAAATTATGTAAACAACTCATGTCTTTGAAATTCATGAAATTATAATTCACTTTTACAAAGGCACGTATCTAATAAAAGCAATTTCTTATTTCTCACATTATTTTGCTTCTATTAAAATTATCCGTCGACAAATTTGCGTGCTTTTATAAAAGATGGCTAGGAATATAATATATTTTCCAGCATATGATCAAGTAAGAAATATGATTCCAGCATATGATGAATTAGTTCTTTGCCAACGTAAAAATTCAAACAACTGATATTATAAAAACTTGCCATTGGTATAATCCTGTAAACAGAGACCTACAGAAGCTCTCTATATAATATTCTATCATATTTTAAAGAACGTATATTTTTTTGCCGCAATAGAGAAATCTAAGTAAAATTTAGTTTTATCTAAACAGCATTTGCTCAAGGTAAACTTAATATATTAATGATATACAACTTGAATAAAACTTTACGTATCTGGAATGATGACAGTTCCTAAGTTGATGATTTTGATTAAAAAAAATTTTGCCCCGATATCAGAATACTATTTTTTATGCGCTACAGCTTAAAAAAACATGTTTTCGGAATAAACCTGTTTAATTTAAATTAAATATACATTAAAGTTAAAGAAAAAGTTGATGGTGTTGTAGATAGACTTTTAGTATTTTTCGAGGGTTCGTAAGCATTATCGTCGGGGATAATTAAGGAGGATTAAAGTTGGTAGAGCTTTTCTGTGGTCTTGTAACTACACCTTGAACATGAGTTGGCTTGACCGGGCGAGTACCACTCTATCACAGACAGGTTTGCTTGAGGTAATTGTTTCAAGGCTACGTTCCGTCTGATGAGCAAGAGAGCCGGTTAGCATTGCTTTTTCGCACTTTTTCCCCTTCCGGGATGTTAATGAGTTCAATAATCGTATGTACCATAAAAATAAATAAAAAATATATTTCTTCAATGTGACGTATCAACATTTAAATATATTACATATGTCATTTATTAGTTTGATTTATTAATTAGTTTGTAGTTTTATTTTTATGTCGACAAATTTTATATTGCGATAACTGAATAATTTATTTATAAATGAAACTTCTCAGCATTCCATCGATTCATCGAGCCGTGGTACCTGGTCCATCACGTTGCAGGTAGAAGAGCTTCATCAGTGCCATGAAATTGCGACCGTCCAAGACCCTCTCTCTACCCAACAAAATTTGAAACGGACCTACTAGGGCTGCTTTCGAAGTACGTTCTAATTTATGTTAATTTTGGGCTGGCCCAAGTCCTTTAGTAGGTTATAGAGAGAGATTTAGGTGGTATACCTCTCACTCGTACTTCTACAGCATACAAATCTACTACGAACTTAAAATCTATAACATATTAATCTAGTAAGTTCTTTAGTGAGGAAACGTGCCACATTTCATTTATTTAGTACAATAAACGAAAGTTACCCTGATGTAAAAAGAATTCTGGAAATGAACAAGTCTATCAAAATTAAAATTACTACGTGTTCATTGAAAAAGTTAAAAAAATACTGGTTATACAAGGGAGTTTTTTGTAATCAGTATAAGGTCATAAATACATAATATTAATTTTGGAATAGATTATTACTTTTACATTGCCAGACGAAAATTAGGTAAACATAACTAATAAAAACCTTAAGAATATAAGATTTTAAATTTAAAAACAGCATCCACACACGAACAGACGCACACACGCATTTATATATACATCAGACTACTGAGTCCGATGTATTGTCTATGTGCGAAGTGGGTGGTGGGGAACGGCAAATTGATCGTAGCGCACGACGTGGCAGAAATGTGAATTAATTCTGGGCTGTCATGTGTCAAATTGCTTTATTTTCATAACTTCCTTTATAATTTTAAGTAAAAACGTAAAAATTTGCGATATGGGTCATAGTACATGCTATGTCGTAAATTGTAAAAACAATGAGAAAAACAGAAGAATGGCAATTGGGAAATATACAGTTTCCAAAAAGGACCGGCTTTTAATTTTTTTGATGAAATTCAAAACTGGACTGACATTTTTAGTATTAAGTGTATTGTTTGGCCTACATAGAACCACAATCTCAAGAATAATTTATCATATTCTACAAGATCTAGCATTTGCAATGGCTGATTTAGTCTTTTGGCCGAATAAAGCTATTGTTCAAGCTACAATGCCTGACTGTTTTCGTCCAGCATACAGTGAAACACGAGTAATCATTGATTGCACTGAATTTAGAATTGAAGTACCGTCAGCAGTAGATGATCGTGTCGCTTGTTACTCACATTATAAAAAAGGATTTACTGCAAAAGTCGTCATAGAAATTACACCAGGAGGATTTATTTGTTTTAAATCTAAAGTAGCTGGTGGAAGGAAAACTGATTCTCAAATGAGTGTTGAATCTGGATTATTTGACAAGTTAGAAATAGGAGATTTAGTTCTAGCTGATAAAGGTTTTCCTGAAATTAAAAAAAATAGATACCAGGGGTAAAGAAATTAAAGTAATTATGCCACCATTTCTACAAAATAAAAATGAATTTACTAAAGAAGAAACCCAACAAACATATGATATTGCTCGAGTTAGAATCCATGTGGAAAGAATTATGCAAAGACTGAGAGGTTATCGAATTTTGGATAAAATTCCTCACAATTTATTTGATTGTATCGATAATGTATGTTGTGTATTAGTCAATTTACAGCCCTCAATTTGAAAATATAAATAATAGTAATCGTATATAAAGCACATTTTTTGTAATTCAAAACAAAGAAAATGTATTTTATGCTTAATCGATTCAAATCCCGTACGTATTATAATATCCATATTTTTCACGAGGAAGAAAATCGCTAGGTATAATATACACACTCATTTTTTACACTATTTTTTTCAATTTCGTTGAACAACTAGTCGAAAATCAATATCATAAACATATCTTATCATCTAGTTGACATGATTTGAGAGATGACAAGTCCTGAATAGTTGTGGCCACTAGGGGCGCTGTCATCGCGCACACAACGAATATATAAATGCGTAATGTATATACTGATATAAACACCCCCTTTTTGACATAAAAAAAAAATATTTTTATTTCAGTTTAATTTTTTCAAACAAAGCTTTTGATATAACGGTTTGATTTGGTTATCAACGATTTACTATCCTGCAATTAAAATAATTGTATGTTGTACAAGTGTGACCCGGTTACTAAAACTATATTTCCTTGTTATTTTATATTTAATCTAATACTTTGATCATTTTACAAAGATCGGGATCACATGAAGGAGAGATGAACATTTATTAGCGAAGCACGTCGAGTGGTTTTACTTGCTCGACGTAGTCCGCCCCATTTTCGTCAGACATACAAATTGAATGTAGCAACAGCTGTAGTAGAAAATAAATACATGTCTGCCTACCAAGTCAACATTTTATATTACTTTTAAAATAACATGTTTTCGGGCTTATTGAAGAGGACGTTTTTAAATTCTTAAAACTTTCATTATCATATAATAAGGAGTGAAACTCTTAGTATAACTCCCTAGATTATTTTGTGTACCCTAAGTCCAATTATAGCCAACGATGAAGTAGAACTATTAAAAAACAAATACAAAGTTTATCCGATATTTATGGTAAACATTATAAATTATGTAAAATAGATATTATTCAAGCTGAAAAAATACATATATGACGTCAATCCATGCAGCTTCTTCAATGTGTATACTGTCAATAAATATTCAATAATGACTTTTTTATCCTACTATTGAAATGGCAATAACAAAATATTTACTGTCAAGTATCGACCTCTTTGCTGTAAATAACATTTCGTTTAAGCAAGAATTAAACTGAAATTTAAAATTTGCTGTCGGATTCTATCAGGATGTTAATACCTTGAATCGAATAATTTTTAAGTAATTTTCAGTAACGTACGTTTTTACTACAAAAAAAAAACATATCTGCATTGTGTGGTTATAAAACCACACCTGTACTTTTATGATATGTTATTATTATAAATAACCTCATATTCAATTACATAAGTCAAATTCAAAAGGTAATAAATAAAAAAGGTAAACCTAACCTAACAAAAGGCATTCGTTCCCACCTTCTGAGTAGGTTTAAAATAATGACTTTTCTGTAATATATACATACATATGTTAGTATTGGGTTTACATAATATGTACGAGAAATAAAAGGTTCGTGTATCTCTCTACAGTATCTTTTGAATCCACCTCAGCTTTTGACGTAATTGGGAGATGTGGTCATATTTGCCGAGCTTTTGTATGATGGGTAAAAGTAACATGTATGTACATATGTATCTATGCACCTGCAAATTGTAAAGGAATACATCGTTTTACTTGTAATCGAGTTATGAAGCCACGCTGACAAGTAAAAACGGTAAAATATAAATTTATATAACGAAAACACTAAAACACAAAATAATTTATAGGATTAAAGAAATATTAATCATATAAATAACTCATTCAAAATAAAGACTCTCAAAATTTTTAATAATATCAAGAATATTGGTTATTTAAGACGAAGTTGTAATATAGGTGTCTTTAAAATATTAACTTTTTCAAAATTTGTTTAAGAATTATATTTATAATTAAAGTTATAAATTCAAGTATATTTCGAATTAAAATTTTATTTGCATATTTTTATCAACTGTTACTAAATACAAGGTAAGTACGGTGACTAAATATATGCAAATTATTTTCTTGTTATATGTAATTGAGTAATATTTAAATTAGGGAGTTATAGCATAAGACATATTAATACTTAAAAAACGCGTATTCGTAAATATTAGTTAAATGATTTGATATAAGTTAATTCATACTTTATTTTGTATTTGCGATTATCATCGATATTTGTGTTCTTCTTCTACCTGGCAATTTCCCAGCTTTAGACAGGGTCTGCCTTACATGTTGTAAGTAGTTTTGGCTAATTGTTTTTTACGACCGGCCGCCTGCCTGACATCAACCCTCTTTAGGAATTTGTGTTATTGTGTTTAAGTCCTATTCTGATATCATTTCAAGCTTAAATTAAATTATCAAGTCGTTTATATATCAGATCTTATGTCACAGAGGATTTAAAAATTCTTATTTCAACAAACATCTGCATAATTAAAACAATTTTCTTAATAATATATATGAATAAACAATTATTGATGTTTTAAATTATAATTTGTTTAATTTTCAAATAGTTTATTTTTAAGATTAAGTTTACAATGAGCTAACAATTTATTTAGATTTCATAATTTCGATAAAATTACAAATCACCATTTCACCTATACTTTCTGATTATAATATTATCTACGGTTCGAACATTTTTTGCTGTTTAACCAATATTAATAATATATACTATATAGCACAATAGAAGGTTCTAAGACTAGAAATGACACTCACATGTATTAGAGATTCAGGAGCATTTAGATCTTTCTCTTGAAGTTTTTCAGATCTAAATAGTTACAGCATTTTGAAGTAAACAATATTTAAAGGCTCATACAAATGTACAAAAATAGGTTATACAGGTAAGATAATTGAAAAAAAAAATTGAAAAAGAAATTTAATAAGGCACGAAGGAATCTTAATATTTTCAAAAGCAATAAAATTTACCACGCATTGCAATGAAAGACAAATATGTCATGATTATCATCTCTTTCCTTTAGTAAAACAAGGTTTTAAATTAGTATATGGAATAGAAATAAAAATTTTAATAGTATCGAAATGAAATTATTCAAAATAACTTGTTATATGTCTCTGTCGACGCTCCTTTACAGATAACATTGTAAAAAATACCAAACCTCTAACTGATGCTAAATTCAAATACTAAGTGAAAAAAAACCTGAATTTTTTTGACAAACCTCGATTTTTCCAGTTAAAAAATTTAGATAAACAAAACCTAGCGAATAAAAAAAAAACATTATTTTTGGAAAAAATGTAGAGCACAATTCTTAATTTCAGGATAACACAGGAAACAAAAAACGCTGTAAGTTATGTATATAAGTAAGTAATTTTCTTCCAATATATATTTTTATCAGTTTTTCTGTGACGTTTACTATAATTTTTATGAACCTTCATTTAAACCAGTTCAAATGCCGTGATAATTAAACCGTCCCGGATCAACACTTCAATGATATTGCCTGCGGATGTAATTAAAAACTGCCAAGTCAGTTTGAAAACTTAGTTGTTTTTCTGACAATTTATCCATCATCTAAGAAACATGGAAATGGATTTTTTTATGGTGAAGTAAAGTGTTATTTTTGATAAGGACAAAATTTGATGGATAGAAAGTAGTTCAGAAAATTTTATTTTTGCGGAGTTATAGAGGAAAAACACTGTAAGATCTCAAACTTTTATACTTACAATTCGAACCGAAAGAAACATTTTATAAGACTAAGACTTACACATTTATCTGAGTAAACATTCAAAGATTTAATATAATATTTGTTATATTATTATTTCTGTTTCTATGTAATCTATTAAAAATCTTTTGTGTATAGGTCTTTTAATTGTATCACACTTTTAAAGAATTATTTATCTTACCACACAAAATGTAAAAGTAAGAATACCACATTTGGAGTATATATATGTATATATATCGGCGCAATCAGCTTTAATGATGGATGCAACATGAAAATATCTTGAGGCTGTCATCAATTATTATTAAAACTTATTGGTATTCATAATTATTGTTAAAAGTAAAATGAAATGAAAGGCTGTCTAAAAGGAGAATAGAACTATGTTTAAATTTGACTATAAATATGACGTCTGGAGGCATGAGAGTTCAGAGAGAGTGCGGACCATTGAAAAATGTGATTATGAAGAACCTTCGAAAAATACAAGGATATTTAGAGGAATTGAAGTTTCATTTTAAAATATCATGGAACCTTCGTGAAAGAACTGACTTAGTAACGTCAATTAGGCTGGCGTCTCTCTCTTTAAAAACAACGAATCTGTAATAAATCCGATATATACATATATAAATAATAATGACTAATGTTATGAAACTTTAATAATGTTTCTAAAAGTTTGCATATTTCCGAATGAATAATATACCTACTGATCTCGTATGACAAAAGTAAAAGGCGACCACTCCATATCAAGTCAGCTTGAATAAACTAATCGTTTAGGATTTGTGACCTCAATGAACCGTGAAAGTCTTTTGTTATTTATGTCTTTGCAATCAAATCAAAATGAAAGTATAATCTTGTGTCCATCATCACGAAATCTGTTGATTATGTTTTTCATAATGTAATAAGCAGATTTATGGTAACATTTTCAATTACATACAAATTTTGCTTATTCGTGTTTTCGTATTGTAAATCCCTTTTTCTAATAATTAATTTGAAATCAAATCAGGTATTATACCGAGAATCAAATACATAAAAAAAAAATTTTTTTTTATTAACCGGTTTAGTTTGAACGAACAAAAGCGGTATGTGATTTATTCTTTAAAATCGATTGAACGTTGCAAATTAACACACGAAGTAAGACAAGTTATGTTATCATTTTAAATTTTAACAAAAACATTACCTTTTTGATTCACTTGATATGAAATATAAAATAAGTTTGGAGCTCCAATTGCTTGCTCGACTCATCTTAATTCAAAAGTCGTTCTGCGCAGCCGGAAGCAGTGTGTTAAATTCCGCCAGGCGTGTTTTAGTAAGTTTCACATTCAAAATAATCTAAGTTGATAAAATGTTAAGACATTGCAAAATACCTATATAACTTGATTAATTTAAATTATGGTTTTTAGATTCACGATGCTTAGCTTTAACTTTGTTTTTGAGATCTTGAAAAGGACCTTTTAAGGAAACTAAGATTTAAACTATAAAACCCAATGTAACAAATATAAATGTAAAGCTCTTTGTCGGATGTTGATGTTACTGTATTACGTAAGAGAAATCAACAAACAAATCTTTATATAAACAGCTTAATTTAAATTGAAAAATTGTGTTCTAATCGTTATTGTTATCGTGACAGTAACATTTTATATTTTATTGAGGAAACACTTAAATATAACTTAATATATTGTAAAAATTGTTGTATAATTTAAAATTACATTCTGTTTCCTTGCTTGACGCTACCACAATTTTTGGATATAAAAATTTAAAAAGACATTTATAAAATTAAAAGAAAAAGCGACATTTTTTTAAATAGTGACAAAAAACTTTCATATGTTCACACTGTAGGTTTACTCAGTGCTCATATTTATCACTGTCTCTCGCAATTTTGAAATTAATAAAATACATAAAGCCTGTCTTCATAATATGTTAACATTTTGGTATACCGTTTGGGTTGCACGTTTCTTGTTTAGTTTATACAAAATAAAATAGTACCTAAATATTTAAGATATAATAAGTTCTATTGTTCTTAAACCTATAATACTTTTGTGCATGATTTCAAATCTTAGAACTTCCAATCGTTTGTTTTAGGGTATTTATAGTGGTCAAAATAGAAAGAAGTTTTCTTAAACTATGGTTTTGGGTCTTTGTTCAATTTTAATATTGTTTGACAAACTCTTTTGTTTGTAATATTTCAAGATGAATGACGTAGAGTGGCAACTGGAGGTACCAGGAAAACTAAGAAACTTACTTATATGTGTATTATAATAAGAATTACATATAAAAACTCATAACCCATATACCTAAGACTACGTGATAGTAATGACATTCTAAAGCATATGTGGTATGAGGAATCTTCTTGTTCACACAGCTTGGCGTTCGTTCTGCGGAGTTAGCAGCGTCACTCGTTATATAATATTTTTACTATACAACGATGGTGCCCCGGCGCTGTTAATGTATTTCTTCATATGTAGCGCGTATGTATCAAATGTGCAAATTAAGTAAAGTGTGAATAATTTTATGATAAATAAACGGATTTATTTAATATTGGTTAAATTGATATTGAATTATTTTTATATTTTAAAAGCTAAGCAACAAATTAATTACTAAAACCTAGTTTTTAAAGAAAAACTTTCTGTGTTAAACTAATAAAAATGTTAAAGTAACTCAGTTAGGTCAATAAAAACTAAAAGATACCATTTCATTGTATCCCCTGTCGACGCAGATGAGTTTTTCAAATAAAAATTATTGATAAAATAGAATTCTAATAATTAGGAAGCCACCATCCTTAAGTATAATAACATTTTCACTTTGCCAATGACTCCAAATATTTTTGTTGTTTATTTTTTGTACTTCATAAAGCAAGAATTTTTAAACTATCGACGCAAGGTTCTCGTTAGTTTTAATAGTTTTAACTTGTGAAGAATGTTGCAAAAGACTGAATTAATAATAATAATAATAATAATCTTTATTGACTTCGAGAAAAGTACATTAGTCTTAACCTACATTTTGGTTAGTAGGTAAACACTAGCGTTTAAACTAGGCCGAGCCTGTATCTTAAACGCTAGACTCTTCCGATGACACTATCTTATTTCTAAAAATAAACAACAAAATTAATTCCTGAATGAGGGTAAAAGCTAAATATCTATACAAAAACAACATCAGTGTCATTTTTATTTCTACCTTCAAACTTACAATTTGATAGGTTAGACCACAAAAACTTTGAACTAAACTTAAAAATATAATTTAATATTTTAATTTACAAATAAAATATTAAATTAAACAAATATATATTTTTTTTATTTAACAAACGGAAGAAAATAAAAATTTGATAGTTTAATAAAGAAGTTCATTAAAGATTTGAAAATTTTTAATTTTTATATATTTATAGTAAAATAAATTATGTCGGCGCAACAACATTTAAAACCCTTATAAGGGGTAGTTGTTTCATAAGTATTTTACTTTAGAGGGTAGATGTGACATAAACAAATCACTACGCCACTGCGTTAGTGATTTGTTGCCGAGCCTTCACAGAAGCCGGGTTACCAGCCCGACCCCAGCCCGGAAAGCAGGTGTGCTATTGGAGGCGTTGGAATCGCCTCCGTCGCATCCCCATCCATCGTCTGCGGAAGGAGGTTGCATCAACCGCATCCTCCCTTTCCTGCTCAGATGCCTCCTTCGTGGACATAACAGTCTCACAAAAGGAGGACACCGCCAGCCAGGACCTGTCACTCTCGAGTATCTTCTCTGCGATACTCGAAAGCGACAAGTCCACTCCGCTGAGAACCGCCACAAAGTCTTGGCGCTGCGCAGCCCATCTCGGGCACACCTCGAGGGTGTGATAGGCCGAGTCCACCGTAGCGCCGCACTCATGGCAGCCTTCTCTCGCTCTCTCCTGACCGTCCGACACAAGTAGTCACCGAAGCACCCGTGCCCGGTGAAAACCTGCGTCAGACAGTAAGTGAGGGTTATGCGTTTTCACCTCATCCAACGCTCTAGGACCGGGCGAAGCGCTGCCATTGTATGTTTACCGTACGGCTGTCCCACCAGGTCCTCCCCTCACTCCCGCATAAGGCGCTCCTCCCAGTGCCGGCGAACCGCTCGGATCTCCTCCGACGAAGGGTTCTCGCGGAGAGCCCTTCGTAAAACTTAAACTAAACTTAAACTTAATTAGTAACCTATTCGTAATCAATGTTAATCAATTATGTTTTCTATAAACTGTTAGGTTGCAACATTAAGATAGGATGTTTTAATAATTAATTACTAAAACTAATGTAATTTTGTGTGTTTATTTGAATAACTAAGATTATTCGTCGTAGCTTAATATTTAAAATTAAAATAGTAAATGTAATGATTTCACAAAAACCATTTACATATATTCGCAAACGTTGGCTGACGGGACACAGGAGTGTGAGAGCCATCCAGGAGGAAGATTATCTGATTACAAGTGCGAGTTAAAGTCTGAAATTAAGTAGTGAAAGTGTTTGTGACGTGATTTATTAGTTAAGTGAAAATGGAAAATGGGTGAGCCGACTGATCAATATAGTGATTGTGACGTCAGCATAGCTGACGTCACACTTCTTAAAAATCAAATATGACAAGGTGCTTCTTGACAAAAAGTAAAATAATAATTCATTCATTAATTCAGAAATGTGGTTAGGCAACTATTCTTTATTGTTCAACTTCATTTTTTTGAGTGATTAATAAACTTTCGTTAATTATATACCACAAAAAAAGTAATATAATAACTATAATGTTTTTTACATAATATTTATACTGACAATAGCTCCAATGTGTAAAATTAACTCGCATAAGCTTTGCTATTTGAGACCTTTTCATACTTATGAATTAAAAAAATTTGGCCCATGTTTACACACCCTTGGGAAGAGCTTGCTTTTCATTTAGTTTTAAAACAAAATTTCCGTCACAGTAATAAAAATAAGAAAATTATATTTTTAAAATTTTCTATAAGCCCCTAAATATTTCTAGAATACTATATAATTCACATGTTAGAGTCGAAACTTCTCAATCACTAGCTAAAGTTGTATAATAATTTTTTTAAATACACCTACATACTTTAACGCAAAGTGATTTACAGGGACCCAATTGAACGGGCAGAATATGTAAAGGCAGCTTTATACTAAGATAATTATATCGCGATTCCGCATTTTTTATTACACAATCCGCAAAATTATATTTCTTATATAGACGTAAAATACTATTTAGGTTTTAAATCCAATCAGAAAGCAAAGTAATTCAGTACCCTAACTGTCAAAGTAAAAAAATCGATTTTATACTATTACAGTCTCAACTTAAAAACCGTAAAGGAATCTTGAAGAAAAACTTCCAATTATACGTTAAAGATTTGTATGCTACTTAATTATTACGAAAATTTTAAGAAAAGTTGCATTTCTGGAATTGTAATTGGACATAAGTCCAGTTTTCTACACTAAAATGCTACTATTTACATAGGTTAATATGTTACTAGACTTTTCATAAGTTCCGGTATATAACAAACAAGTCCACTTTCTAATATGGAAGCAAAAGTTCAAGTTTCATTATTTTCCGAATACTTTGACAAAATTATTTAAAGACAAATCCCACTGTCGAAAAGTGTTCATCTGTAACTTTCCCGTTAGAGGACATGATGTATGAATATTAATAACCGAGTTTTCTAATACGAGTAGTTCCACATTTTATTAAAATATTTTGGGTCTAATTTAAAAACGACAATCAAAGCAAATCAAAGGTTACTACTAGTTCAAATACAGTTCTAGCTATATATGGATGGTAACATTGTAAATATTCTGCTTTACTTGACATAAACAATAAGTCAAAGTACTTGTAACTGAGGTACGATTATTATACTTTAATAAACATTTATAAACCCATAACAAAGTTAAAGTTTAAATAATACTCTACTTATTAACACATAATTCCGATTTACTTTTTACTTACTTCGATTATTTCAAAGTGTCGTTTGGTCAAAGACATTTGATTATTTAATTTTATAATAACCGGGCCTAGAGTGAGATATTTGTAAATTTATGAATATTCGAGTGTATATAATATAATTAAAAGTAATAAAGAAAGCGCTTGTAGTTTAATACTGAATATTTTTTTAAATTGACAGTTGGGATTGTGTTTATCTCATATTTAAAAACATCTTACTTAATGTTAACTTTATTCAGATATTAGTCTGTTCATTAAAACAATAGGTCCTCGAAACGAGCCCGAATCCGAATAGCTGGGTTTATAAAACTATATAATTTTTATGTGATAAATTTTTAAGTTGTGAAATTATACCTGGTATACAATATTGCCACAACTTACTATGTATCCTAACACATTTTTTTCAAATGGGCATATATATATACCTATTAATAACTTATTTTCAATTAGCCAATCTTGGTCCACTGCTGGACATAGGCCTCTCCCAATTCGCGCCACAATACCCGGTTCTCCGCCTTCCGCATCCAGTCCCTTACAGCGATCTTTTTCAGGTCGTCAGTCCACCTGGCAGGGGGGCGTCCTACCTTACGGTAGCCGAGTCGCGGTCTCCATTCTAGGACTCGTCTGCTCCATCGGTTATCAGTCCTTCGGCAGACATGACCAGCCCAT
>JAAAKD020000146.1:3572079-3583472 GCA_010014825.2 Danaus melanippus
ATTTATTACACTCACAGTATGTTTACACACTTAATGTTTTAATAAAGGTTTGTTTTGTCAAATTCACTGAGTTTTACTATTTTAGTTTCTATAAAATGTACGAACACACTTGTCACCGCCAAACGTCAAATAACGTAATTAGGTAGTTGCAAAATAACAAAAAACGGAAAATGATGTTTTTATTAATATTAGCGAAAGTTTTTGATTTCATTACATTTGTTCATTCTTGTTCTTTACGCCGTACCACTATAGATGCATAATGCTTTTCGAGTCTAACATTTTTCTAAATCAGTCTCTTGTCTTACTAACTAAATTATAACTTTTAAGTTTAATTACGCATGTATTATATTCTGCTCTGGAAATTTCTAGCAAAGTGGTCATTAAACTTAAAAAGTCGTTAGTGTTTATTTTGTTTGAACGTAATAAAATGAGTTTTTATATTTCATTTCTTAATTTCTTGGATAGCGTTTTCAGCCGCATTTTATTCAACTTCTTTCCTATTTTACGAAAATCACAACTTGGGGAAAATTCTTTCCTTCACAGGGCAAGAAAGCAGCATCAGGGTTTTCAAAGACAACAAAAATAAATAGAAAAAGAAATTTTGGTAGAAGTAGTAAGACACTAAACGAAAACATTTATAACATTTTAATGATTAAGAATACTTATTTCAGGCATGTACTTTATTTAAGTTTACTTGTAGCTTGATTATTCTGTCCAAGCAATTTTTACAAGCTTTCTTCAATGTTGGTACCTTAAAGATAATCCAAAGCAAGCTTTCTTACCAAAACGAAATGGCTACTTCCTTGTTTTGTAATCGTGAAGTTTCCGATGTGTCTAACTTAAATAAGTCGTTTTCTTAATCGCCATAGATAACTTGGAAACGAGTGCTTAGACGACCTTTCGTTCATTTTTTTTTCCTTTTTCTAAATTATTTTATGATATACATATGTATGATCAGTGATCATCATCATATTAGGTTCACCGGTAGTAGTAAATCGCCTAATGATAAGGTGAGGTTTTCGGTGCCAATACTTAACGATATTTTAAATCGAGATTTCTCTTATTAATGTGAACGTTATATCTTTTTTAAGAGACTGTTTGGTTACTTACACATTATATATAAATAATTATATACATACATATATGAATAAAATAGCAGCGAAAGTATAGTTTACCTATACTTAAGGGGTTTTTTGGCTTTAAGTTTTTTTATAAGTTGCCTCCTTAATATTTAAACAAAATATTTGTTATTGATATTGGTTTTTATTGTAAAGGCCACGTAAGTACAAAATGAACGACATGTTGGATAAGTTGACAAAAATTATATACGTTTGGGTCGAGAAATGTTTTCTTGAGTTTTTAATTTTGAATTAAAATATTTGACTGCTTCCTTAATCTGGATTGACAGGTTCAAAAACAGTTTTTGTAATTTTATAATTGTAGTAGGTATTTTATAAGTTTTAATATTGTATGTATATACATACGTATTTGGATAAAATAGGTCAGATTTACTTTTATTTTCCTGCGTTATCTGGAAATAGAGAATTGTCTTTAACTTTTTTAAAACAAAATAAAGTGTTTTTTATTTCATATGAACTGTTTTTAACTGAAATTTTTAACTGGCAGTGTCAGCAGACGAGGTACGTCAATCATTTTACAGAATTCGTTTTCCCTAGAGTTTGAATTCAACATCCGTCAGGGGTTTTGTATTTTATATATATATATATTTAGAAATTTCGTTCGAATTTTTAAAAATAAAATAACAATATGACATTTGACAATTTTACAATGCCATTTTAATTAAAATGAACAAATATAAAAGGTAAATTAAGGAATAAAATGATGAAATGCTAACACCAGTTAAACAACAAATAAACTACTTACAGAGTAATATCCTTAAAATAGCCTTAAACTAATTGCTAACACAATATTAACACCTAAAATCCTTGAGCGATGTCACCTCGACGACCGACGACCGAAAAGTAAATCAGTGTCTCTTTCGCGCACTGCTTCTATTTTGTGTTTTTTCAAAAAGTTCCTAACTTTATTCTTATTTGTATAAAGCAAGATAGAAATAAATAAAAAAAATATTTTAAATCATTTTATTTTTATGTACAGAAAGTTCTTTATGAAAGTAAATTGTGTGTCTGAATACTGGACTTTATTTACTAATTATCTAAACTTACTGAAGAAATTATAGGTTAATGATGGAATGGTTGTCTCTTCTTTAAATTGACTGGTGAAAATAATGTATCTTACCAGTATTGTAGGTACATATGTGATATTAATTATTTGTTTGGTTGTTATTTCTTATAGCTGTAACAATTTAGGTCGTGAAAAATTTAGAAGAAACATCTAAATGTTCCTGAATCTTTAATACTTATGATTCTTTGATTAAGAATCTTTGATTGTGCTATTAAAAGTACGAGTTTAAAAAGTCGATACATAAAATAGTAGGAAATAGTATGAAATAGAATGTAAAGATCAAATGGGAATTTTATTTGTGATTTAAAAACAATGGAACTATAT
This sequence comes from Danaus melanippus, assembly GCA_010014825.2. Lineage (NCBI taxonomy): Eukaryota > Metazoa > Arthropoda > Insecta > Lepidoptera > Nymphalidae > Danaus > Danaus melanippus. The sequence continues at coordinate 3,574,609 of JAAAKD020000146.1, forward strand.
GATTTTCATCAGACTTCAAGAAACGAGCAGGTAATCAATCCGTCTGTATTTTGTTTTAATGTTTGTTACCTAATAACTTTCGTCTGAATGAAGTGATTTTAATGATATATATGTATATTAGTATATATACACATATATTAATTTGAAAACTGGTGCTGGTGCATTTGGTCCCATTTCAATTTGGTTCAGTGCTAACAATGGGAACCAGGAACAATAATATGTATGTATATGTCTAAAATTAACATTAAGTACGTGTCCAACAAATGACCCGTTAATTTCAAAGCCAACCAATCTAGATTTTTTTATTTGTAAGGGAAGACTTCCCAGACGGTCCCATAATGACTACAATAAGACCTTATTATGAAATCCTGATTTGAGGAAAATACTTAAAATATGTAGACATACATAATTATATTGTCATTGCTTAAGGTGTATTATGTGTGACCTTCTTTGTCGGAGGACAAAACAAGAGAAGACAAGATTTCGTAATCTTGCTACAAACTGACTTCGAAAGGTTCGGTTCTTAATTTGTCGAAATCTTTATTCAGGTGTGTCCCCTGATTTTTACCATGAGGTTTCATCCCCAGGTGGTCTTATTCTCACCAAGTTCGGTTTTTACAATCGGAACTGAGTGGACTTGTCCCTTTCGAGTGTCGCGGAGAAGATGCTCGAGAGTGACAGGTCCTGGCTGGCGGTGTCCTCCTTCTGTGAGACGGTCATGTCCATTAAGGAGGCATCTGAAAGCGAAAGGGAGGATGCGGTCGATGCAACCTCCCTCCGCAGACGGCTGACGGGGATACGACGGAGGCAACTCCAACGCCTCCAATAGCACCCCTGCTCTCGGGGCTGGGGTCGGGCTGGTAACCCGGCTCCTGTGAAAACTCGGCGTCGTCGGGGCGATTCTAATTGCCGGGATCGCCCCCTATTTCAGAGGGAGTAAATCCGGTCTTTGCCAGGACCGGCCAGTCGCTGGTGTGCCCTGTTGCTGACAGATTCGGGATACACCGACATAGCGGCCGATGGCTTTCGCAGTGGTTTTAGTGAGTAGGGGCCTGCCCTGGCCGAGTCTCACACATCCCATCCGATCCCACCAAGGCCGGTTGGACGGCTCGTAAAAAGAGTATCCCTGCAACATCAAAAAAAAAGGATCAGACTGACTCGAAAAATTAAATCACGACAGACTTAACTAATTTGACATATGTGACATACCTTATGAGGTATGATGGTAATATAAACGTGACTGTGTGATTTTGTACTATAAAAAATATTAAAATATTTATATATATTTCTGACTTTTTAATAAGAAATCCGTCACTCTCAGGTAAACTGTAAATATCAATTTTTACTTTCTATGATATTTCAAAAGATTTTATCCATATTATCACTGCTTGATCACATTAGAGACTACATAGGCTTTCCTAAAAATTTTAATTCTAAAATGTTATAATTATTTAGTAACCAATGCATTACATTTTAAAACTAAAGCTAATGCTTGCTGTGACCCTAACAATTTTCACATACATTTTGAGGATACACGTGTAAAGATATATTTGAATTTAATTATTTACATATTCCAACCCATCCTAGGGGACTAATGAATGTTTTTTTTTTAAATTAAGTAGTTGCATATATCTAGAGTTACCAAAAATAATTCCTGAATCTAAACATAAAGTAGGCATACTGGATCTTACAAGTAAATTATCCTTGAATAGCTAAAACTTAAATTTTATAATTTAACATAAATATTATTGCCGTCGGAATTACATTTACAAGTCAATTCAATCAGCTTTGAGAACAGGGGTAGAAAGACACGACCTTTTTTTTTTATAAGAATCCATTTTCCAGAACCTCCTTACATTTGATGAAGGAATTTGCTTCCTCCGTTTTATAAATAAGAGTTGGATCCTGTTGTCCTCGGTTTGCGTTTCCTGACACGAATTTACAATTTGGGTATACTCAAAATTAGAATGAAAAAGTTTTTAATGGAATAGTGAGTCTACTGTCGAAGGATTCGTCGCTGCTTACTCTCTTGATAGTAATTATATAGGCTGGCAACCAAAGGTTCCAGGAAAACAACGAAACTTACTTATATGTATATTATGATAAGAATTACATTTTAAAACTTATAACCTATACCTAAGACTACTTGATTGACCCGATGTTAGGATAGCACACACATTCTAAAGCTTGTGTGGCAGAAGTAATCTTCTAGTTCACACGGCTTGGTGTTAGTTCCGCGGAGTCAGCAGCACCACTTTGACTATGATATTTTACACATACAACGATGACGCCCCGGCGATGTTCATTTATTTCTTCATATGTAACGCGTAAGTCCATACTTGTCAAAAATTTTCCAGTTAAGTATAAAAAGAAATAATAAAGATAAGATGGTCCATTACTTCATGTATCATTATGTGGTAGACACCAATTACGATACATGTTCAATATATATAGTTCGTACTAAGTGTATAAGTATAGTAATAAGATTCTTTATAAAATTATTTTAATTACTTTAAATAAGTATAGTTTTTGTACATTTCTTGACAAAAAGTAAAATAATAACTCATTCATTAATTCAGAAATGTGGTTAGGCAACTACTCTTAATTATTCAACTACATTTTTTTGTGTGCTTAATAAACTCAATTATATAGCACAAAAAAGGTAATATGATTACCATATTTTTTTTTTACATTATATTTACACTGACATTAGCTCCAATGTGTAAAATCAACTCGCATATGGTTTGTTATTTGAAACCTTTTTATACTTATTCATTAAAAAAATTTACACATATTCACCTTGGGAAGTGTTTGCCTTTCAGAAAGAAAATTTCTGGTACAGTAATAAAAATAACAAAATGTCATTTTTGCTTAATGTTATGTACATTCATATTTTTTTCTATAAAGCCCCAATCATTTCTAGAATAAAATATAATTTACATGTAAGTGTCGAAACTTCTAAATCAGTAAGCTAAAGTTGTATAATATCTTTTTAACTACACCTATTCTAACGCAAAGTGAGTTACAGGGACAAAAATAAACGGGCCAAATATGTAAGGTTAGCTTTATACTAAGATAATTATATCATCATTCCATTTTTTTTATTCAACAATTCACAAACTTGTATTTCTAGTAAAGAAATAAAATACTATTTAAGTTTAAAATCCAACTAAAAAACAAGGTAATCTAGTATGCAAACTGTCACAGATTTATAATTTTGATAATTGTATATATTTTAAAAATGTACTATTTAGTCTATGAATCGATTAATTATTTTTTAATGTAATGCTAATGCTGACACAAAAATATTTTGTAAAGTAAAATGTTGAAATTACACTTTTTTATTTCTAAAGAGTAGAAGTGTCTAACTAACTGTCTGACTGACTGACCAAGGGCAAATTTTTATATCTTATGAAATCGCTGAGAAGATTATTATTTTAGTTAAATGACAAAATAAAACAAGAATTTGATTTAAATTCTTTTAAAGTATGACCGAGAAAATTAGATAAACAAAAGTAAAGTAGATCTTTTAATATTAAATATTCTTGTTCTTATAAAATTATCATAATATGAGATTTTATCACTGACAACAAATTTTGTTGAGCAATGAATAAAGTTTTGGTTTTGATGTTCATTTCCACTTTTCTTTAAGACAACATACGTTATATTTTGTACAAACAAGAAATGTTTGATTTCGATTTTCGTAAGGCTAATCTAATATCTATACACCTTAATTCATAATGGTATAACAATTAGAGAAAAGGTAAATATTTAAAGAAATTGTTCACAGTCTATTGAATTCGATTTTATTGATAAGAAATGAATTGATAAAATCCTAAGGAAAGTCTTTAATCTACATAATATATTTTTCTTAAAAGGCCACGCAGTCAAATTAACACGGTTCTTGCTTTTTATAACATTTTCATTTAATTTTACTCCTTCTCTCAATTGTAATATGATGTCCGGAAACAGCTTTTAATGTAAGTGCATATTTTAATATCATACTTGTGTGTCGGCCATGAATTACGTAGTTTCGAAATATGTGAGCCAGAGTAACTTTCAGCGATGCAATTGCCATGGATTTTCCTAAAATTAAATAATCTTATCATGTAGTCAATGTTTTTTAATTTCATTATTTTAATTATTTTTTTTAAATTTAATATAAATAAATATTTTTTATTTTAATCCATATTATATCTACCTATACAAATTCTGCGACCCAAACTAAAAGCGGCATAATATTTTTGACAATTCGATGGAAGGTGAAACCATCGTTCCGGTCTAAACTCATCAGCGTCGGCACCCCACATCGGATGTCGATGTATTCCATAGATCATTAAAAGTGCGGAGCGACCTTTTGATAAAGTGCAGTTTCCTAAAAAATGTTATACGTATTAAATATTCAAAAACTTCACAAAGCGAACTTGCCATATGTGATATTAATAATTTACTACATACTTAATTTGACGTCTTTATCGAGATTTCGTGCCACGATAGGTACTATTGGGTAAAAACGCATTGTCTCTTTTATCACTGCCTCTAAGTAAACTAGTTTTGAAAGGTCTTCTTTCGTCACATTTCTGTCTTCATCGTCAAAAATTTGTTTTAACCTAAAATTTATAGGATTATAAAGTTAAGCCACAAATATTTATTACATAAAAGGAGTGTCTGTCGGCAAATAAAAAGGCTATAAAAATATAGAAGATTTTTTTTAAAATCAGTTATTTTTAAATTCATTTGAGCTAGTACTCCAAATAATTTCTATATATTATATATAAGTAGTCTTGCTTAGTTTCCAACATGCATCCAAAATCTAAATTACTGATAAAATCTGTTAAATGCCTATCAATTGAAAGGAGGTGAATCATCTTATGAAAAAAAGTTTATTAAGCAAGTAGAAACACTTTTAAGCCTTAAAAACTTTTTTCAAATTTGATGGTTCTTTCTTAAGGTCAAAAGGATAGTATTTTTAATAGCATTTAACAAAACAATCCTTACCAAAATTAGAAATAACTTTAATGACTTGACTTTTTTTAACTGGTAATGTATTATAATTATGTTATATTATATAATTATGTTTATAAGGTGCTAGCTTTTCTTTATAAGTACCACAATATTGCGGTACACTTATTATCATAAAAATAGAACTAGAGAGCTATAATAAAGAAACGTAAAATAAATTAAGATATATGTATATGTATATTTACTTACTCTTTGTGTATCTCTTTCTGCACTCGTGGATAAGAACCCACGGTTACCAAGCATAACATAATAACCCCGGCGGTAGTGTCTTCACCAGCTGCAATAAATGTTTCTACATGTTGTCTTATATCCTGATCAGAGAACTGAGTATTATTCTCACATATTTTAAAAATAGTTTCTGCCAATGGTTCGAATTCGGATCCTAGAAAGGTAAGATGTTTTTCTAGTTATTTTATTAAAAAGTAATTATTTACAAAAAGTCAATACCAAACCTTTGGTTTTCTTTTCTTCAGTATTAAAAATCTTTTCTGCTTTAGAGCTTGCTTTGATTTCATTGAGAACCTGGAATAATTTTATTATTTTGAAGTAAAATATTTCTTCCAGAATAGCATGAGAAATTGTAATTTTTTTTTGAGTATAGAAATTATAATACTTATCTTTGGATCAGTACATAATGCAAAATTAAAATATAAAAAAAAATGTTTAATTTAAAACAATTACATTGAAACATACATACACAAACAATTAACATTGAAACATAAAGAGTCTTGAGTAAAAAGATAGATGAATACCAGAAAAATGACGAGGAAAATTTAAGAATTGATAATTAAGGATGACAACGTATGCATATACGCTTAAATTAATATACTCGTACTCACTGTGCTTGTAATATTATTCAGTGTCTGAATATATTCATCTTCTTTCTTTTTTAAACTGGAAAAGCTGAATAAAAATTTATTATGTAAAAAGAAAACCAGTAATCTAGATGTATAAACATTCATTATTTCTTCCACCCCCTTTATGTATTTATTTTTGAATTCAAGGTTCCCCATTAACTTCGTTCCAAAAGAAGTCACTGTAAAATGGTTCAAAGTATAGTTGTTTATTAATGAATACATTACAAAATCTCAATCTTATTAATAAATAAAAGAAAAAATAAATAATAACCCATCCAGAATAATTTTGTTATGATTCGAAAAAATTTTTTAAGTTGCAGGTCTAGATTATGTAGTGTCCAAAGGCAAGTAGATGAGCATTACTTTTTACGAATCTAATCTAATCTTTTAACTTAACGAAGATCAAATAACATTTCAAGGTTAACAAAAATTTAGAGACACTTCCATCATATCCTTTCTTTTCAAATTGAATCGTTTTCTACATCTCGTTATTCAAGTAATCCTCGAATATAATCAATGACTCTATACAGAGGGAACTAACCAATGCTCGATTACATTTTAATAATATTAATCGTTATATATGCTAAAAACCTAGTAAAACCACTTTTTTCTTGGATAATAAATTTAAATATAAGTGATGTTCTTATTCGTGTTTAGCATCATAAATATTGGTAACTCTCGTTGTATTTAGATACTTTTTATTTTTTACTTTTTTTGCATTAAATATTAAATTATAAATATAAAAAAGGTAAACTTCACAACAACATATCCTCTTCTTCTTCCTGGCAATTTCCCAGCTTTAGCCAGGGTCTGCTGGCAACACAACAACATATCCATATTTGCCTAATAAATGGCTATAAAAATATTTTCAATATTGTTCTTACGTTTTATAATATAATATAACAAATACTCACTACATGCTAATTCCATAGCGTGCCGTCTTGAATAAACATAGGGGTCAAAAGGGCCTTTATTAACTTCTACTTCTAGATTTTTGATAAGGACACGAGAAAGACTGTTGAATACCTCCATATACTTTTTCAATATACGAGCACTGAATATTGGATCTAATAGTCTTCGATGCACCTTCCAAATAGGTACTGTCAAAATAAATATAACATTTAAAACCATTTGCATATTCTAATGAGATAACATTATCATATGATTGTGGACTGAGACATTATTAAGAATTCACTGGTTAAGAGCAAATTTCGTTTTATCAGCCTAAACTTATTTTTATCACAGATTTCATAAGTCAATAAGACTTATATTTGTTGTGATACGATATTATTCCCAAAAGAGGGTTGATGTCAGGCAGGCGGGCCGGTCGTAAAACCAATTAGCCATAACTATTCACAACATGTAAGGCAGACCCTTTTTTTTTTTGATGTCACAGGTGGTACTGGTGGCAGGTGGCAGGTGGTATTGGTGGTGAGCTGTACTCCCTATGCCGTTTGTTGTACCCAGTATATGGACTGAATTACGAGATTACGTTTCAGATTGTTATTTTTCTCTCACTGATATACAGTATGTTAACTAGCAGAGGGCGTTCCCGTTAATCCGTAATAATATAGCTTTTACACATGCTAAAAAATATTACGAATTGAAAACAAAATGTTTTTTATTTTTTTTAATTAAAAAAATATCAATAATAATATTAAATTGATATGTAAAAGAAACACTTCGTACACGCATACTTGAAGTACGGCATCGTCGCAATTTATTTATAAAAGACGGGCCGCGTATGCGGCGGTCGTTTGATCTACGGTATTAAAGTGTCGCCCCGCCCCCTACCCTCCAACGTCCGCATAATTTTATTCGTTAGTATTTAGTAGTCTCACGCGCTGACCGGGATTGCACGTCCATTATTTCCGCATTACTACATCTTGCGTCATTCTCGTGTGAAAGATGCCGCGTTATCAGTTCAGTGCGCAGGAGTATGTGAACATGGTGCTCATTTATGCTGAGTATAAGTACGATGGCGCACGTGCTCTGAGGATTTACGATGAGAGGTACCCTCATGCACACCAACCGGGGAATTGTCGTGTAATTGTGAGTGCCTTAGTGCGTATGCGTAACAATGAGCCGGTAGTGCCGCGTCATTCTGGTGGCCCACGACCCGTGATTTCCGTACGGCAGGAAGAGAATGTGCTAAGGTATTTTGAGGAGGAGCCCGGTTCAAGTACTAGAAGAGCCAGCCGCCGATTCAATATGAGTCACGTCGCAGTCTTTAGAATTTTAAAGAAAAACAAGTAACATCCGTACTCACTTCAAAAAGTGCAAGCTCTGCTTAGTACAGCTGACTACGAGCGCCGGTTAACTTATTGCCAGTGGGCACTGCAGCGATGCGCGGAGGACACCCACTTCATCGAAAGCGCCATATGGTCAGACGAAAGCCTATTTACAAGCAATGGCATGTGGAATCGGCGTGTATGCCATCACTGGGCAGAAAGAGGCCATAATCCGCGTGCCACTCGGCCGTTAGAACATCAGATTCAATGGTCACTGAATGTGTGGGCTGGGATAAAGGGAAACGAAATCATAGGACCTGTCGGCATCCCAGGGACTCTAAACCGTGTGAGGTATCTGGCTCTCCTTAACGGCACCGTCGCGTGCTACCTCGAAAGATTGCCGCTAGCCGAGCTCCAAAATGTGTGGTTTCAACACGATGGAGCACTCCCTCACATTTCAACAGAAGTGCGGTCGCGGTTAAACGAGTTGTTTGATGGCCGCTGGATCGGGAGGCCACTGGATACGGTCTCGAGGCGTGGCCACCACTGTCACCTTTTTTTTTTTTTTTTGATTGCGCAGGGAAACTCTTTTTACGAGCCGTCCAACCGGTCTTGGTGGGACCGGAAGGGATGTGTGAGACTCGGCCAGGGCAGGCCCCTTCTCACTAAAACCACTGCGAAACCCCTCGGCCGCTATGTCGGTGAACCCCGGATCTGTCAGCAACAGGGCACACCACCCACTTGCCGGCCCTGG
>JAAAKD020000146.1:5312366-5323171 GCA_010014825.2 Danaus melanippus
CGGACACGCACTCCCTGCGCAGGAGTGTAAGATCGCTCGACCACCAATACACCTGTCTTCGGCGTGGCCTGGTGCGGTTTTTGGCCATGGAACTATCTGAGATATGTTCCAAGGCTTCCGCCAGCCAGTTCGCCTCACTCTCGGCCGAAGATTCTTCGGGTCTGGGGCACCAAGCCATGATGAGCGATGCCAGCTCCAAGTCGTCTTTATTTAAGGATTTTAAAGACCACCTGGGCCCAATCTCCGGCGGGCCAGGCCTCTGGCTGATCGGAGCAGCTGCCGATGGGAGGACGTTCCACCGTATGTAACGGTGGTCTGATAGGGTCTCCACATCGGTCAGTACCTCCCAGCCTCGGACTCGGCTCGCGATGGAGGAACTGGCGAACGTGACGTCTATCACGGAGCCCCCACCCATGCGCACACAGGTCAGCTCCGAGCCCCTGTTCATTGGCACCAGGTCGTGTGAAGCTACGAATTCGAGGAGAGCCTCACCTCTGACGTCCGTGGTAGCCGAGCCCCATGCTCTGGCTTTGGCGTTTAAATCGCCTGCCAAGATGACATTGGAGCAGCCAGACCCGTTAATGATAGAAGCCACTCCTCCCAAGTAGGCCTCAAACTCTATCAGGCCAGAAGTGGGATGCGCTAGCCAGGGCAGTGACCGCGTACTGCTGAGGGCGTCCAAAGGGACCTGTGGTACATACTTGGCCGAAAGAACCGTCACATGCCTATGCGAACCAAAATGCCAAACAGGATAGTGAAAGTCGCCCTCGGCTCCGCCGACTTGCTATATAAGGAGGAGGAGATGAGGGTGACCAGAAAAACTGTAAACTCCGGGCACAATCGTAACAGCCTCAAGCAAAGGGAAGTAGGGCCAGGAGATCAGCAAAAAGCCAAGAAATTAGAGAAGCACAACACCCGGACCGTGAATTGGCGACCTTTCCTTGGAAAGACCTACCAATTTAGCAGAGAGAACCTAGCCCTAAAGGTTGGACGAAGAAAGCGTTACGATTGTGATCGAAGTCAGCGAGGAGGTGCTCCAAAGCAAGGTGCAGAACCAGCCATCAACTTCTTGGTGACCAAGGAATTGATGGCAAACTAGGAAATCACTCACCATATAGTACCAAATCCACTGGGCGGCAGACAGCAAGAGGGGCACGGCCGGCACGAAGGAGTACACGGGAAGAGCAGCACGGCATGAAAAGGCAAAGGACCGAAGACCACGGCGGAGAATCTGGAAACGAAATATGAAAATTAAATTTAGGAAATAATGTAAAAGACAACAACAATATATAATAAATAAGGAAATAGAATAGATACATGTTAAAGTAAAATTTGAATATAATGTAAAATAATGAAACTATTAATGTTAATAAAATAATAATTAAGAAAATAGAATAGACACATGTAAAAGAAAAAATTTGAATATAATGCAAAAATAATGAATATTGAAATGTTAATAAAATGAATCAAAGATATTAAAAGTAAACAAATAAATAGAATAAATAGAATAGAACATGTAACCCACCGATCCCATGAACTACAAAATAAAAATAAGTTAGGTACACACAGTGTAGATAGTAGGTACAACCTGAGTATGAAAGAGATGAATGCTAGAAAGAAAAAGTATGCAGAATGGAAGGCCCTAGTGAACGTGAGAACTGGCATGAAAGTGAATATCGCAAACAAGGTCTCTGACCAAGTCAGAGGGACTAGTTATAAAAAAAAAAAAAAAAAACTATGGAGCCCCAAGGCTTCATTTTAGGGCCTTTGCTCTTTTTAATATACATTAATAATATTCATCAATTGGACTTACGTGGGGAACTCACTCTTTATGCTGATGATACATGCTTGTTTTATTTCGGATCCTCAATTAATGATATTATACCTCAAGCGCAAGCAGATCTCAATAATCTTTATATGTGGTTCCAATCAAATCTGCTCACTATTAATATTAATAAAACATGCTATATGATCTTCAAAGCGCAGAATAAAAAAATACAACTTCATATACCTCTTACAATAAATAATATACCTTTGCAAGAGAAAAAGCAAGAAAAATATCTAGGACTAAGACTTGATACATATTTAACATGGAATGCATATATAGAACATATCACAAACAAACTCTCTAGCCTAATCGGTTCATTGAGATCAACAGTTCGATGTTTACCTCGTCGAGTTCGCTTAATGATTTACAATAGTTTAGTGAAACCACATCTTTTGTATCTCATCGAAATATGGGGTGTGGCATCAAAAAGCAATATAGAAAAACTTCAAATTGCTCAAAATAAAATAATTAAATTACTTTTTCATTACCCTTATTTAACACCTTCAGACAAAGTCTATAAAGAAACCAAAATAATGAATATTAAGCAATTACATATGTAACTACACTACTTGTATTCTAATACGTAAAATCTTAGACAAAAGAAATACATACAGAAATATCTCTCGAAAGCAAAGGTCAATTACACAAATATGCAACTAGACGTGCTAGCCATCTAATACTGTCTAAAACTAGAACTAAGAGTGGAAAAAAGATGATTATTTTTGAGGGAGCAAAACTTTATAAAAATTTACCTAAACAAGTAAAAACTTGAATAAATTTTTCTATGTTTAAATCTCGACTTTATAACCATATTCTGTGTAACGATTCTCTGTCAAAATAATTAAATGAAACTATTATCTCATCTGTTTTGCTGATCCGAACGAATTGTTATATTTATAAGTTAGTTATAAATTCTCATGTAAATGACGTTGTCGTAATGAGAATAAAGTTCTTTAAACTGATATATATATATCAGTTCTACTCCGACATATATATATAAATATGTCGGAGTAGAAGCGAATTCGTTGTTTGAAAATGAGTGACGTCAGTTATGCTGACATCACTAAAGACTTTATTCTTCAATGTCGTCAGGCTCTGAGGCTATCGAAGGTAACCTCACAGCCGGTTGGACGAATATCTCACTTCGAAGAGTTCCGATCCCTCTGACGGCTCGAGCGAGACTATCTGTAATCTGTACTTTCGCCTCTATTGATACCAACCAACACTCATTGTTGTTTCTACACTTGCACAGCTGGCTACGCAGGTGGCTACGCGGATGAAACCTGTTAATTTCAACTACCCTCAATTATTGATTATTAAAATAATAGTAATCACGCCGATACGGCCATTCTGATGGTTACTGCGCGCTCTGCACCATCCTGCATTATTGGTTAAGATTCCCTGGTCACCTGAGAAGAGGAAAACTGATCGTTATGAGCCGATTCGGCCATTCTGACAGATGGCGCGGCTCAGCGCCTGCCGTAGTTGTAATGTTTCATTAGTATCTGAAATAAAGGATTTATGTTTGAGCTAGGTATCTGTGATAAATTCATGTTGACGCTTTGAACAGTAGATGCATTGTAACGGAAGACATAGACTTATGGCTATATCACCGGATCTTGTAAGTTCTTACAAATCGAGTAACTACAAGTCTACTCATGAATCCCCAAGGCATCCCTACGTTATCTCATACTTCTCTTAGGGATACATCAAGGACCTGTGGTTAGCTCAAGGATAGCAAATGATTAGCTCAGAGATATCACTCTGTGGTGTATTCATGTCTTCTCGCGGCTTCACAAGGCGTCCCTACAGAATCTCTTGGTTCTTATATGGTTATATCACGAATACAGGTTAGCGCAAGGGTAACACGTGATTAGCTCAGAGGTAACACTCCAGATCCGTGGTGTCCACTTGTCTTCTCACAGCTCCTTAAGACGTCACTATAGAATCTGATGGTTATTTTAAGTTTACATCATGGATACGAGATTAGCTGAAAGGTATCACTTAACACATGTTAAACTCAGAGGTACCATTCTCTGAATTTTTAATTTTGTATTCCACAATAGTCGGTTATGGCGTCAGGTAAGAGCGTCACCCCAAGCCGGGTCACTGTTCCCAACGTGGCTGCTGGAAATGAAGCTGTAGAGGCAGTGGTTGAGAGCGAAGCCTGTTCCGATCCCACTTCTGATGTCAGAGTAGAAGCGAATTCGTTGTTTGAAAATGAGTGACGTCAGTTATGCTGACGTCACTAAAGACTTTATTCTTGAATGTCGTCAGGCCCTGAGGCTATCGGAGGTAACCTCACAGCCGGTTGGACGAATATCTCACTTCGACGAGTTCTGATCCCTCTGACGGCCCGAGCGAGACTATCCGTTATCTGTACTTTCTCCTCTATTGATACCAACCAACACTCATTGTTGTTTCTAAACTTGCACAGCTGGTTACGCAGGTGGTTACGCGGTTGAAAACTGTTAATTTCAACTACCCTTTATTATTAATTATTTAAAAAATAATAATCGCGCCGATATATATATATATGTGTGTGTGTGTGTGTGTGTTTGTGTATGTTTTCATAAACATACTCGTACTCATGTATAACGTCGTTTCGAAATGTCTACTAACATATGAAAGTCATAGACTATAAAAACTATTCAGTTTGCAATTTAAACGTCTTAGACAATATTAAAAATAAATTTTACAGAAAAGATCAGATTTTCAAACCAGCTACGGATTATCTTATACATGTGTGGAGTTAGCGTCTCCGCTAGAAACTTGATGTAGCTTAAAAGCTTTTAAGTAATGCTCGTTAGATGTTTTAAGTGTTGGACCGGTTGCATTGTCGATGTTTTGAATTTTAATATTTAGTAAAAACAGTTTTTACTTATTTACTTTATATTATAAAAAGTTAAGTATACGGACTTAATATTTAAGGACATGAGGTAAAAGTTAAGATTGTTATGATATTGGCGATTAGGACGGAAAAAAAATGAATAATGGGTAATTAAGAAGGATTTACATACATAAATCATGTTTATTAAAAAATATATTTTCCAAGAGCTAAATGATAACAAGCATTTACATTTTAAAATACATTAATATCCTATTTAATTTGATCTACTCAATAAATGCATTATTGTAACTCTACATAAAGACTTGAAAAGATGAAATAAACTACAACTACTTTCTTCTGACTGGCAAGTTTTTTCTTATATAACTCTAGTTAGTAATGATATCAAATTTAGTAACCAATTTATGGATTTTAACTTTAAGAAAAACAGTTATGATAGCACTACGTGCATTATAAAGAAGCAAACATCCCTACTGTGTAATAAAATAGAAGTGTCTTAGGGAAAAGTGAGAAACGTAACTTCGGTAATATATTTTAGGGTGTCGCAGGAAAATTAAGATTTATTATAGGAATTTTAAATAAAAACACAGTGCCACAAAAAACTAAAACATTATATAATTTCTTAAATTATGCTCTGATGTAAACAAAATAATATATAAAAAAAAATAAAATACATATTTTTTTAAGAATAGTTTTTATGACTATAGCATTGCTTATGCCGGTCACCGTGATGGTAACAATTAATCGTTTTTCAATTTAAAAACTACTTTTTTCGTACTGACCACTTTGATCTCAAATATCTCCTCTTTGGTTAGGAATTCAATTTTTATAAAGCTATTTTCTCTTGTATTCGATATTTTTGAAAATCCATATGTTTTTTCCTGGTATTCTAATTTTAGAGTTACTCAGTTTACAAAATGGAAAATTTAAAATATAGCGTTATTTACGAGTGCGAGTTCGCAGTGGCACCTGTACTGCAGAAACAGTTCGAAATAATTTGTATAGCAATGATGTCGTAAAGAAAATACAGTGCGTTTTATTTAAATATTCGTTCTGTAAATTTCGACTCACAAAACAAGCCCCGTGAGCGGCCGGAGTTCAAGGTTGATAATGAAGATTAGAACGTTATTGTGGAAGCGGTACATCGCAAATCACGTTCGAGTTAGCTGCATGCTGCAGTTTTGGTGTCTGAACTGGTTTAATCCACTCCAAGCACATCGGGAAGGTGAACTTAAAAGATTGCTCCCTCATGAATTAAGTGGAAAATCAACAAGCCGGTGTAACTCGTGCATTACATGGTCAAGGAATTTTAAATCGAATATACATATATATACATATATGGTAAATAGCAGATCTTGTATAATCATCGGAAATGCTCATCGTAATGTCTGAACACTAGCAAACCAGCCAAATCCTGCCCTAAGCGAAAATTCACTCAAAAAAAGCTACTTGTGAGCATATGGCCGACTTGCGGCGGTGTTCTTAAATCTAGCCAGAAATTCCGGCAAATGTGCATTGTCTGCTATTGCAAAGCCATGATGGAAAAACTAGCTGCTAAACAATTGAGGCTAGTAAATCGTTGTCGGCTACTGCTGCTTTAGGACAACTCTAGACCAGACGCTGTACAACAGACAGTTATCAAATTAAAAGAGATTCAATAGGAATGTTTAAGATATCCACCGTACTTACTCTAACAAATTACCATTATTTTAAAAGTTTGCATAACTCCTAGCAAAAAAAAAAAAATCTGATGGGGTAGTACCAGGCGCCTTCAAAGATTTAAAGAGATCAACAAACTACGTATGAGATGGGAAAAGTGCATAAATAACTCGGGTAATATTTCATAAAATGTGTCAAGTTCGCATAACTCTTTTAATATGAAATATATATGGAACAGATACTGCTACGATGGTAGGATAGTATTAGTTATTACAAGTGCTCACTAACCTCCCATTAAACTTAAACATGATAACCAACGGGTGGTACTTCACAAGAACATAAGTTTATTTTGTTTTAGTTTTTATTTGTCTGAGTTTTATTTATAGGCTTTTATTGTATGATAAATGTAACATATCTTTAAAAAATATGGTCTACTTGGTTTCACGTTCAGAACAGCAAGTTTTAAATAGATAAATTCTTAATTTAACCAAGTTAAATATTACATTACTTTATATATAAATATTAGATTAGCTCTTTGAGTGGCGGTGGGCAGGCCATATAGGAAGGAGAACAGATGGCCGTTGGGGCCGAAAAGTTGTCGAATGGAGGCCACGGATCGGAAAGCGCAGCCTCGGACGTCCACCAACGAGATGGACGGACGACTTGGTCTAGGCCGCGGGTTCACGGTGGATCCAGGCCATTTCCACCGAACCACTTGGAAGTCGATGAGGGAGGTCTATGTCCAGCAGTGAACCTCACGTGGCTGAAGTGATGATGATGACGATGATGATATATAAATATAGCAGAGGACGCTGCTTTAATATTTTTGAGAAATATCCACAGGTTGTGCTATCTGGGTGTATATATGAGCTCACTTTCAATATTGATATCGATTATCGGATGATGAAGACGGAAAGTCGAAAGAGGTTATCTTATTTAGTGTTATGTTGATATAAGCCATATAGATATTATATATTTGAAAGGTATTAAATAGTATTTCTTGATAAATTTAGTTTATGTCCAGTTATTCAATCAAATCAGCATATAGCCATGCACTGCTGAATGTTAGCCTCTTTCAAAGTGTGCCAACAGTCCCGGTCATATACAAAGCGCGTCTAGCCCCCATTCACCACGTTTCTTAAGCTGCGTTCCATCCTACTGTTGTTGAGTATCTCAACCCGGTGTCTAGTCTATCACCATACGGCGTCATCACCCTTCTGATCGTCTAGACTCTAGGACCATAAGCGGCCCATTTCCACTTCATCACAAGTCATATCAATTTTAACTGTTTTTTATGACACTTTTTTATTTCTAATATTTTATGTTCGTGGGTTATGCGATAAAAAATATGAATTATTTCTGTTATTAGTAATTTAAAAAATCTTTATAATTGAAATACAAATGATTCGATATATTATTTATGTAGCTTAAAACTAGTTATTTATGATCAGAATACAATCAATATTATTTTTATAATATCGTAAAAAGTCTAATTTTCATTTTAATTGTTATTGCAAATTTAGTGATCATTGCAAAAATTATACTATAAGCAAAAAAATTTAATGTTGATGTGAGTAAATAAATTAAAGCCCACTGCTGAGCACAGGCCTCTTCTCACATAGAGAAGGTTTTAAGTAAATACACAATACAATTTTAATAAATTAAAATTATTGAACGACAAAAGTTTTAAGTAATAAATAAAACTTATACTAAATAGAATATATCTCCTATGCTAAAATATTACAATACTGATAAATATTTGAAATATTAGAAGACAACACTTTTGACAAGAAAATTTTATTTGCTCTCAAATATTTAAATTCATTACAATTTAGATATCAATTGCTGCTGTTGCAGAGAGAGTACAATTATTTTTCCTAATAAAATTTAGAACAATATCTTCTTGTATATTATTGATATAAATGTATAAACTCCTGTTACGTATTTTTTGTTAAAAAAATAAAAGAGGAAAGAAAAAAGGAAGTCATATTGTGTAAGTTCAAGAAAATCAATGATAATCCTTTATAAAGTTGAGAAAAAGTAATGCAGCTTTTAATGTATTGCTTTTGACAAAGTATTCTTTGTACTTTGTGTTCATTTTCTTTGTGTCTTGTTTTCCTTTATACTAAAATAAACACATTTTCACAGTTTAATATACAGAAGAACTTCTATCGAACAATAATTGAAAAAGCATATTACATTTAAAAAAATTAAGTAATCTGGTTGATCAAATAACTTGCGGCTGGTAAAATAATAATTTAGAAAAGAAATTTGGTTTGTTTAAAAAGTAAAAAAAACTTGTTAAACGGTGTGATGTGGATTTAAGGCAAGGGATTAACTTTTATATTTCAGAAGAAAAATTAAGATTTTATAGCTACTTCGCCTCAGTTTTAAATTTATTATAAATATTGGTATAATAATTTTGTTTGAAATTTTACAAAGTTTTGCTGTGAACAGCAAATAATAGGACAAAGAATAATATAAAAAAAACAAGAAATAAATATATATGGAACATTTGGTAGGTGGTAGAGCCTAGCTGTGGTCAAGTGACTGCAGCTCCAACATGGGCTGGCTCGATGGGGGAAGTACCACCCTCTCACAGAAGATCGGCGTGAATTAGTCTTTAATGGCTGCGTTTCGTCCGATGAGTTAAAGAGCCGATTGCTCTTTCTCTTTTCGAACCCTTTCCTACCCCTTTCCTTTGCTTTTCTTTCCTTTCCTTTCCTTTCCCTTCCTTTTATTTTTCCTCCCCCTCTTCCCCAGTCAAGGGTGGCAACACATTAGCAAAACTATGTTGCGAATGTCTATGGGATATGGTACTACCTTCATCAGGTAGGTCGTCTACTTGGTTGCCCTCTTATGCATAAAAAAATACATTCATGGTTAATAGTAAAAAATCATCTAAATTACAGTTTATAACTAGGATAAGCCCATAAGTGCATTTTTATTAATCGATACTTAAGTAATGTTACAATTATTAACATATGTTGCATGTATACATACATACATAATATATCAACACAAGGAGATTTGTTAATAAGAAAATATATTAAAAGTAAATGTCAGACACATTTCAATTGCACTATTTCATTTCATGAATAAAATATTTAAGAAATAAAATCCAATTTTATTTTATAATAGATTCTGATTCATTTTCAATGACCTAATTAAAACTATTTTAATATTTAAGGAATGCAATTTGTTTTAAATTTTCATCAAAAGCTGCAGTGCTTAAGATGTAATTGAAAATTGTTGAAATATTTTTGATAAAATTGTTTAAGCGATACAAATATAATTTAACAAAACATTATATTTTGTGGAGATTTCAGAAATAATTATTACTTAAGTATATGACGACTTGCATCACACATCGCATACAATTTATTAATTATATTTTATAAAAAATACCAGTAAGTTAATAATTTCTGAAGTTACACAAAACTTTCCATTCAATATACAAATTGTGATTATGTGTATCTTGTACATTTTCAATGTAATTAACAATTCATAAAATTATAGGTGATAAATATTTACAGCAATAATAACGCCATTTGTCTCCCAAACAATACATAAGCCATCACGTGAACTTTAATAAATAATTTTCATAGGGTTGAAAGTTCAAAGTCGTGTGATAGCTTTTACAAGGGCAAACTCAATCAATATTAAAGATTAAAGTGGCTTTACTTGACACCTTAGTAGTATTTTTTATAACTCACATTACTTTTCCATAGCTAAACATGTGACAAGGTTTTTACGACGAAAGATGACTTATTTCTTACAAACATAAGATTTCTTTTATTATAATAAATATATTAATAAACTTATACATATTAATAAAATGTGAGATAAGATTTGAGAAAGTGGTGGCCTAGTGGTTAAAAGGTCCACCTCTCATGCATGAGGGCGCGGGTTCGATCCTGGCAAGTACCAATGTGATGTTTCCGAGTCATATGTACTTTCTAAGAATATTTAGACATCACTGACTAATACATTCCCAAGGAGGGTTGATGTCAGGCAGGCGGCCGGTCGTAAAAACAATTAGCCAAAACTATTCACAACATGTAAGGCAGATCCTGGCTAAAGCTGGGAAATTGTCACGTAGAAGAAGAAGAAAATGTGAGATAAGATTAACTGAAAATTTAAATTCTCTTTAATCGCAATGATGCATTAATTGAAAAGTTTTAAAATTATACATATCATATTTAATTTACATTAGTCAAAACATTGGTATGATGTTTAAAAGACTTCAAAGATTTTGTTTTGCAAAAAGGTCTTGATTTAAAATAATTAATAGGGTTGTAATAGCTATGAAACACGTACACAATATAAAATAAATATACATAGCATCTAACGTGGAGATTTTTCTTGGTGAGGGTAGAAAGCAATGGGACAAATATCTCTTGAAAACTGAAGTATTAGTTCAATTTTCTAATAAACATTTATTTTAAACATTTTATCTGTATTACGATC
>JAAAKD020000146.1:5537699-5549412 GCA_010014825.2 Danaus melanippus
AAAAAAAACTCATTTATAATAACAAAGCCTATTTGAAGAAGAGCTTAAGAAAAAAATGCTTTTAATTCATATGAATTGCTTTTGAATATCAAATACATGTTTGAGGAAATATAGAGATCGCTTGCGCAAACAAAGCATAAAAAGAAAACCGTTATAAAGGGAGTTGTTTATAATATAAGTCTTAAAAAGGTTTTTAATTTTATATAAAGTTCTTAACGAAAAACAATATAAATATAGAGTCTAAAATCGAATAAGGTTGCTTTCAATTATTTATAATTTTAAATGATTACTTCATATGCCTGGGTAACAATGAAAAAGTTTAGAAAATGAAAAACGGCTTAATTGAAAAGGTTGTCAATACTTTTATTGTTTTCTATGTTATCTCCATTCTTCTCTCCATATCGTCGCATTCGATGGAACAACTGATAAATAAGTGTTATTTCAAAATATTACTTTATAAAAAGTAAATGTAATAGCATTAATCTGAAAACCTTTAATTGTATTTGCATTTAATAAAATTTAAGTACTCTGGTTGACCTCAGAAAAAGGTTAAAAGCCTATTCTGAAAAATGTCTAAAATAATTATATTTCAAATAATGTGATAATTTAACTTAGTGTATTTATTTTACATTTATTTATATTTGAATGATTTAAATATTAATTTAACATCCATGTAATTGTTTGTAAAATAACTGTAAAACAATAATAAATTATTAATGTGGATATTTTCAATTCTGTACCATAAAAACGTATCATTGAAATAAGTGATTTTGAAAATGATCTTTTTTAAAATATAATCTTTCTATGTGCTATAGATTTCTACTTGCGGATTCATTGATGAAACTATCACAAGTCTGACAGAAATAGAATTTCAACCTACAAAAGGCTTACATAAATCGGAAATTAATTCCAAGTGTACTCGGTCACGTTAAGAGGAAAGTGTATGACGTAATTGTCTAAGGATGGTAGTTTGAACATTTGGTTAAGAATATATTTAGAGTTAAACATTTATAACACGTAATTAGAGTCATTAATATATTTCTGGCTAAATAAAAGGGGTTGAAGGAATCTCGAAATACTTATCTCGATTTGTGTACTCTGAACTTTGAAGAATTTTTTTATATGTATATTTATTTACTAATTGCGAAAGTTTAAAATATTAAGATGAACTTCCTTTCGAGGGCTAAATGAAAAAGATTCACTATTATTTTCTTTTTAAGATTTCAGCTGTTAATTTTTAGTTAAAAAAGTTCTTGTTGTTCACATTTCTTAAGTTATAAAATTTTAGAAATAATTTAATTATTATTTTTTAAAAACGTACCTCATTACAGAGAAAAACCTAATTGAGCACTAGTATCATATTTCTGATAAAAAATAAATAGATCCTTCTTAATTATTATTGTGCTATACTTATCAATAATTCTCAAAAAAAGAGAAAAAATATTTTCCTCATAGTTCTATGCTTCATTGTATGCTTAAGAATCTTATTTCGCCCTAAAATAATGGGTGCAAATTGTTCAACTTTAATATGAATAAGGTGAAATTTTTAGATATAAAGTTTTGAAATGACGTTGTAAATATGTACGTACAAGAGTTAATGTATCGGAAGTTGTATTTTATGTGGATTTATAGAGCATGAGAGGTATGATGCATACCTACATTAGATTTATGTGTCCATATTAAATTTCTGAAAATTTAACTTGTATATTTATTAAATTTATGTTAATATTACTTTCTATCGTAAGCTAACAGTAAAAAATATATTTCGTAGCAATGGTATACCTGGTTATAGTTATGGTAAAAAATCTTTTGGTGAATCAAAAATTTACCTTTTTTCGTGTTTTCTTAATTATATAGCGGATTTATTTACGATAAAAGCGAAACTCAACCATTTCAAATTTATATACGAGTATGTTTGTCTCTCCTAGGTATCATATTGGTAGAATACATCTTCTTCTTCTTCAAGTTCAATTCAGAACTGACGATTGGCTGTAGCTTTTTAGACTGCAGCAGCTCGAGCTGTATTTCTATCCTCTGTATCTAACTATTCTACCTGGCAATTTCCCAGCCTTAGCCAGGGTCTGCCTTACATGTCGTGAATAGTTTAGGCTAATTGTTTTTACGACCGGCTGCCTGCCTGACATCAACCCTCTTTGGAAATGCATTAATCAGTGATGTCTGAATACTCTGAGAAAGTACATATGACTCTGAAAAATCACATTGGTACTTGCCAGGATCGAACCCGCGTCCTCATGCATGAGAGGCGGACCTTTTAACCACTAGGCCACCACTGTATCTAACTAATAAAAACATGGCGGTAAAGGCACACTACGGAAAATTGTAGTCCTTTTTTATGTCATTATTTATGTTTCATATATCGCGCTCTTACAACAAATGCCAAGAAAAACTATAACAAAAAAGTAACCTGACATAAAAACTAACATTCAACCTGAGACAATGGAGAACTTTCTTATAATATTATATCAAACTCGTTCGACTTCTATCCGGATCTCGATCTGATCAGATTTACTGGCTTCGTTTACCCAAGCACAAAGATAAATTGCCGAGAGAATGAAAGAGGGAATTTGAAGACTTAAATTTCTGTATCCTTGAGTTGTTACTATTTCAAGTTTCAAATGGATGTTTGAGACAAAGCATAAAAATGGTCCAGACTTCAAGCAGCACTTGTGGACTCTTATTACTTTTGTTTGTAAATTAGTCGTTAAAATTTTCAGTAGTAACAATTAGGATTTGTACAGATCGAGTAATGCCATCGGCAAATTTGTTGGTGATTTTTATTTCAGTTTAATGGTTAGTTAAATAATAAGACATTACAGCCTCAAATATAAATAGCAATGCCGAGATAAAAAAACTTCAAAACCCAAACTTCCGATACACTTAAAACTTGCAGATGTCTTAATATACTAATTACACTAGACAGCCACAGTTCTCAACTTGTAGATGTTTGAAATTATAAACCATCACAATGAGCAAAAAAAAAATTTCCGTTACTTAAAATTTTATCTTGCTTTAACCCCATTAAAAAAACACAAGCAGATTTCTTGAGGAACAAGGAGGGTCAAATGTTATCACATAAAAATTAAATATATTTAGGGTATTAATTGATCTTGACATATTTAACATCCTACCAATTATTAAACTGTGTATAATGTCTTTGAGCTACCCTTTTATGCTATTTACTTTAATATTTTTGTAAATTAAATATATTTGAAAACAATGCCCCCTCTTCATGACCCTTATCTCCCATTATTAATTCATTACATATTCAGCGGAACACTTCATAAATACAGATCCACTTTCTATTTCAAAAAATATTTATTAAAGATAATTTTAGTAAACATAAAAATAAGTATTTTCTTAAGATCTCCTTAGAATAATAATAATCGTTGAAATTAAGATATAAAAATGATACAAAAAAAAAGGATGATATATTTCACGATTCATTCATTTGCTTTTCTTAAAATTTCAAATAAAACCTGATAGCTCTTCAAACATCAAACGACGTATCATCATATAAATATTTATCATATATTTCTACATTAATTAATTCCAAAACCCAACTCTTCAAATGAAAACTTCAGTATTAATATTAATAGAACTTGTTAAGTTTTCCGTAAACAAAATTGACGAATAAATAAATTTTACTTAAGAAGTTATAAAAACGTATATAAGTTTTATTAAAATCACTTAAAAATGTTATGTCAAACATTACCTGATTAATAATTATATGTCACATATATTGAATAAAAAATATTAATTTACACTTCAAAATGAAAATATTCATAACATTATTAAGTTAAAGTGAGAAATGAAAACACATTAAAAAAACATATTTAAAACTAGGTACGCGCTCAGACTTCAGACGGGTTCCTTACAAAAAAGAAATATAAGATAGCCTATGTTACGTGACATTGCTTGAGTACATACTTTTTGACTTAAATAAAAAAAATTTTTCTTTATTAAATATATTTTAAATTAAAAAAAAGAAATACTGTATTTTTATGTTAACGATAATTTTTAATGAAAAAAAATACAATATATCTTGGTATATGAAGAAAATTGATGATTTTAATCATGTTCAAAAACGAAAAATACGTTTAGAAATAGGAGGTTCTAGGGCAACATATGTTTGGTCATTTTTTTTTTGTATTGATTGTATTGTCTGTATTGGTTGGAAGATTTAAATTGAAAGTTATTGACAATGTGAATCCAAAATCTTTTGTAGTTTTTTCTAATAAAGATTACACTTCTTTATTCGATTTAAGTAGAGCTTGATCATAAATAGTTTCATAAAAATCTACACTATTTGGCAACAATTCTTGAAGTCTATAAAGCAATATATCTTCAGCTATACTTTGATGATAATTTTCCCAAAGAAGATGTGGTTCAGTAACGTTACAGAATGATATCATGTTGGCAAATAAATGATTTAAGAGAACAGCATAAGGCAGCTTCAGAAAGTGTATTTTTCCATTATTATTTTTTTTATATTAAA
This sequence comes from Danaus melanippus, assembly GCA_010014825.2. Classification (NCBI taxonomy): domain Eukaryota; kingdom Metazoa; phylum Arthropoda; class Insecta; order Lepidoptera; family Nymphalidae; genus Danaus; species Danaus melanippus. Next base: position 5,542,216 of record JAAAKD020000146.1, read on the forward strand.
AGGGGCAACCGAGCAGACACCCTACCTGATGGAGGTAGTTACGTCGCCCATAGACATCCGCAATATAAGAGATGTTGCGGATGTGTCACGTCTCATGATTAGGGAAAAGGGGGAGGAAAAAGTTAAAAAATAAGGGATAAGGGAAGGGGTAGGAAAAGATGGGAAAAGGGAGAGGGAAAGGGCAACTAGACATTCATCGGACGAAACGCAGCCATAGGAGGCTACTTCATGCCGATCTTCAAGTTAGGTTCTACCACCTAAAAGCTAGGCCATACCACCTTAAAACTCCATTGAGAGTCATCTCCTAGCAAACGCATTGCCTTACAAACTCCTTCAACTGTTTGATACATTGTACCTTGAAAAGTACATAGACTACTGAAAAAGTAGAGCCATTACTACGTGGAGTGAAATTCTCAAATGAATTGTTTTAAGGTTGGGTTGAACTACATAATCTGATAAGGGCATCTGTTTTTCGAACGTCTGAATACCCTTCGACTATTGTTCCTTCTTTTTGCCTTTGGAATTTTTTATTGCTTGCTTCCAGATGTAATAACCTGGGACCATATCATATTTTATAGTTCGGGCAAAACCATCTTCAGAAAATTATTTAAAAAAAGGGGCTCAATGTTATATCTGGTGGAATGTTTATATCACAAATAACATTATTTCAATAACATACACTCATTGTTTATTTTCTAAATGAACAACCAGATGTAGTATAGTTAGGAGTTGCATGGCTGTGTTCCCTGTGCAACTCTAGAGGGCACGTGAAAAAGAACACCATATGAGGTAGGGGGGCTGTACCAGAGCCCCCAAAAGACGAGGTGCCCGCAGAGGCGGGCCAGCCTGTCTGGGAAGCCGGTAGGAGTGCGAAAGCAACCCCCCGCTCAGACACAACGGCCGTCGTGAAACACCCTTGGGTTTTAGTGGGTAGTGGAAACGAGTCCCACATACCCCGCTGTCCTCAAAAACGGCGGGGATGTGTTAATGCATTTTCCCAAGGAAAAAAAAAGATGTAGCATAGTCGGCGCTGGTTCGTGTAGGTCAAAATACATAATTTAGCTAGTCAACCGTCATCAACACTTGACATAGAAAAACATGTAAATTCAAACAGGCCACTTTTATTAATCAGAGGTAATAACTTTTGGGTTATGGAATTAAAGGCTCGATTTAAAATGCTATAGTTATTTGGAGGCATCGCATTAGGATCTAGGTTATCCTTTATTTTTTGCCAATTAGGATAACATGTCAATGTAATAAAAAAAACCGGTTTCCCGTAATTTTTAAAGAACGTCATGGCATCTTAAATTATTTCATGGGTCCCCCTTAAATGACGACGTTAGTATAACAACTTGGCCAATATCGTCTCTAAGCTCATTTAAATGAAAAGCGTACTGCAAATGAATATAACTTTTAGCTCGTAGTTTTGTTTAGTTTGATTACCTATGAAAGCTAATCGCTTCAAGTCAATTTTATCATACCGATCAACTACGTATTGATCTAATAAGATGCCATGTCTAACTAAGACCTCGTTGTTGTTGTGCCGTTCCATTACAAAGTAACAATAACAGTTCATATAGGAAACTTTCTTTTAAACTGGTTCTTTACTGACACCGTTAACTTGTAGAATATCGATGAATAGCGATCTTCAACTCGATAAAACTTTTAGTGATATTGTGAGCTATCATAAGTTCAGAAATTTTCTGGAGACTCTCGTCGCGACATTTAAGCAATCCTTGTTCAACTACCCGCTGGCTTTTGAACGACATCACTAGAAACGACTTATTAAACCAACGAACATTATAAATAAATTCCGAATGTTTTAATTGATTTCCATCAAGGACTTTATTTTTGTTAAAACTAAATACTCCCGAAGTTTCGGCTACTTTTCAGCAACCGTGATCACGAGCAGACGAGATGTGAATGTGAAAATTCACAACTCGTCGTATGATCGTTTTAAGGAATTCAAAAAGCGATTAACAGATAATGGATGTAGGTTTGAAAGTTAAATAATTTTGTTTTGATAAAACTGAATACCGTAATTGTGTAAATAGCTTTTCAATAAACGCTTTATGAATGCCAATTTTTAAAAATAGTATAATGGATACAGTATGTTATCCTTAAGAGATAAACATGTGCCATCTTGGATTTTTCTGTAGACCTCTATAAAATGTACAATGCCACTATACAATATTTTGGTACATCTCAAATACTTTAGGCAGCGTTTTCGTTGAATGGTCCTAGATTGCTTATTTTTACCGGCATCTTCAACAAATATCGTTTATGTAAACACAAATAAAAAACAAAACTCGACAAATTATATACTAAAATCTTCCTCAAAAAACACACTATCAAAAAAATACAGACAGACAGACAGACGCAAAAGGGGGACTTTGTTTTATAATATGTATTCATTGATGATGAAATGAAAATGCTCACCATTCAAATGCAGTCTTCATAATTGCATATTGTTAATGGAAACATAATATCTCTGAGTTCATAATTACTATATGTTAACGGAATTGGTAACTGTTATAACAGTAAAATGTAATATTATTGACTTACCATAACCTGCTGTGCATGATATCATTATACTCAATAGCCGTAATATCTGTAATGATTAAAATTTATATATGAACATATAACGGTAATGCACGGATTTGTAATTGGTTAAAATTAATATTGCGCTTTCTCTAGTGACTATTATAGTACTGACGTCTTGGAAGTTTGTCAATGTGTTATGCGTGCTCAAAAAGAAACCATTTGGACCTCTCTAATAATACGATTTAATTAATGTCCCTTTTTCTGTTATTTCTTTTATATGAAAAACATACACCAGATATGAGAAGACCTAGATGACTATTGTTTTCTCAGTAAACTATAACACACGTTTTACAGTCCCCTGTGTATTGATCACCTTCTAATGTATTTAAAAATTTAAGTTCTCCAAGTATAACTTGAAACTCCCAATTCTACGAATAAGATCTACTACGACAGGCTAATTGGTCAACTTTCTAGTTATGACATCTCTCTGTGTGTTTGTTTCGATTTTTGATTTTCTAGTGGACAGTGCTCTACGAGTAATTTTTAATCAATAAAATTCTATTTTTACAGAATATTTACGACTTTTTATTCATGGGTGTTTCTTTTTTCTAGGTGGATGGAAGTAAAGTTGTATTAATTCAGCTATGAAACAAACCGAAATCAGATAAATTTGGAAAAAGAGGTCACGGTCAAGAAAGTAATTCACTGCCTTTTCACTTCCATATAGGTGTCAATTATCTAAGAGTGTGTCTACAGTAATAATTACTGAGAATTCTTCTACCCTTAATATTTTGATTGAATTTAAATCATAAAATTTGCAAATTTATAAGTAAAACAGAATGTATAAAAGTTAGTCTGTTTATAAATCTGATACTATAATATTAAACGTAATTTTAATTAAAAACTTTACAAACATTTTTACAATGTTTTTATCGCCCTGAAATTCATTTTCTTGAAAACAAGTCGTCGTAATTGATATTCTGTTTTAAAATTACATAAAATTTATGTTTTTATTACATGGTTGTTTGAATTTTATATAAAAATCTTCATATGAATTCTTTAACATATTTCGTTTTAATATTCAAGTTTACTCCATACATTTATTTTTCAATATTTTTTTTTCATCTAAAGTAAACATTTTCATAATAACTGCTAGAACAAATGTTGATAGGTGTTTATAATCTGTACGTATAAATTTTTGCAGTTTCAAATACTGACTTTGGGTTATAAATAAAAATTAATAAATTAATTAAAGCCTATCACAGCATTGATCAATTAAGCATTAATCACCACGCTTGCTCAAGACGGGCTGGTGATAATGGGTTATAATTCCAACATATTCAAAATTGGACCCCTCTGTGCAGGAAGAATCTATCAAACACCTGGGATCCCATTCTTAAAAATATAAAGTCAAATGTCCGTGACCACACCAAAGGACCACGTGATCCTGTAAGCGCATTCTGCCGGCATCCAGAGTGGTACGCCAGAAAATTAAGAAATCGATGGCGTAGATAATATATAACAAGACCTACTGACAGACATTCACATCTCGTCTGCTCGAGATCACTGTTGCTGAAAAGTAGCTGAAACGTCGGAAGTATGTAGTTTTTTACAAAAATAAAGCACTATATCCAAAAAATAGTAGTTTCATTTAAATAAATGGTTGCGTGTTCCAATTTTATTACTAACATTTACTTTATTAATTAAATCTTGAAACCATTTCATAATAAATTGAATATTGTTTTCAAATTGTCCTTCAAAAATGGTGATGCTATCAAAGTGTCCCCTACTGCCGACATTTATCAACAACTAGGTCTAAAGAAATTATTACTAACAGGCAAAATTTTTTTACTATTGCTGAGGTACGTTTTTCCTGTACTACGCTCGGAAGAAGTTATAAAATTGTTTCAAGTTTTAATAAATAAAGTAGCTGTTATTAATAAAATTTGAACATTCACCCATTTGAAACTTTTGACGCTTCCATACTGTATTAACCATCACTATCGAGAATTTTCGTCGAGCAAAAAGTTGAGAGCCTCATCAAAATGAAGCTACTCACAAATATTCAGATTACTAGTAATCATCATGAAAAACAGCCACTAGCCCAATTGAGTAGATCAATTTTAAAGATCTTTATGCATATTTAAGTAAAAAAAGTTTCAATATCAATTTGATTTTTGTTTTTGCTATTAACTTAATAAATTTTTTAGGAGTTAATGACTCAAACTTCTAGGTTCGAAATCCATTGACAAAAATTTTATGATACTTTGCACTGCATTATTGAGGAGAAAAAACAAAACAAATATTTAAACTAGTTGGTTGAGCGACTGCTTGAATCTTGCTCATTAATGGCCTTAAGTTTTGGGTTAATAGTTTTTACATTTTCACTATAACTTGGAATTGCGAAAAGTGACTTCACAAAACACGACATTACTAAAATTTAATTCACTATAACTAGAAATTACTAAAATAAAATGTAAACACATTAAAAGATTAAAATATAATATCTTCCACACTCTGAGGAACCATACTGTCTTCCCTCCCGAAACCTAGTGTGGAACTATAGGTCAGCAAATTGCGATGAATTGGAGAATTTTACGCATTTTATACCTTCATCAGTCTTTTGCTTTGGTAGAAAGACCCTTGCTCAAATTCCCACAACACTATTTTCTTTCGCATTGGCAGAAAGTTTTAGCCTTTTTTTATTACTCAAATACAAGAAAGTCAGCATCTGCCCCTTAACATCAACTTTAAAAGCTGTTAGAACATTAAGCGTCGTTTTTATGTCCTTGATGAATATTTCTACTTTTTCTTGTATTGGAATATAAATAAAAATATTGTTATGCAAAGCTCAGATTCTTCCTCACATTGGATACTGTTCTCACCTTCGGTCGGGTGCCCCACGGTACCAACTTCTTTCACCCAGAAAGGATGTGAGAAGCTTAATAAAGCTACATATAAAGTCTTCACTCAGGATTTATTTAATTTAGATTTAATTTTTGAAGTTTCATCAAAATATTTAGTTATTAAATCGACGTTTGAATTTTATGTTTATATTTTATATCAATAAAAATGTTTTGATAAACGAATGTTTAATATTAAATTGATGATTGAAAGTGCGTGTTATTAATGAATCATAATATAAAACGTTTGAATGAATTCATTTCATCAACCCCATCACATGATCGAGTACACTTAGAACAGCTTTGTATTTACAAAATGCCTTCATAGCAGGAGGTGATTTTTCCTCCGGACTTATATATTATATTTTTTTAAATAAACTGAAATAAATAGAACTGTCACCAGACGCCAAAAAATAGTAGCAGCGCTAAATCACATATTTATAAAACATTTTTAGAGTAGTGGTTAAGTAATATTTGTCATTATTACTTATAGTTTCTGTAGGAAGTTGTCACATATTATAGACAAAAGTATATGTCGCGCCGAGAGGCTAGTCGTATCAAAAATATTCCTTTTGGTGCATTTATTCATTATAATTGTTTTCAAATTACCCACTTCATCGACGGAAACAATCTTGGTAATACATCAGGTGATTAGTTTTGTTCTAGTACCCCACAATTGTAATACAGAATCTACCATATAAAAGTCCAACCATAATTGTACTGAATTCAGTCTACATTAGTCGCTCCTAGGAGCCACTGTGGTAGACTATCTGCTATACAATTCTTGACATTCATTGTTAGAATTTATTAGCAATAACGAAGTATCATTTTGAGTAAAGACTATCTTTGCTTCGAATGGACACCCGTCCATCGTCACCGGTACTGAACACCTAGACTCAAAACCCTTTTAAGGGACTAGGGTCTTGGTCTCAGTTCTACGAGGGTCCCCTCGCTCTCAAATATAACATTAGGAGAAGTTTGAAAATGAAATCATTGTCTAAAGTTCTCAATCGTACGCTTTGAATCTTTACTTATGTGAAAACATATATTTTTTCATGTGAATTTCATATCTCGTCAAAGATAAAAAATAAATATTATTAAAATCGAAGAAAATGTGTATAAAAGTGACATTAATATGTTTTTATAAAGTGATTCCAAGGTTGAAATGTATTAATTATACAGTTCAATTCAAGAATTAAATAGAAAATTGAACGAAATGACTTACACTATCCCAATTATCTAAAAAAAATATTTAAGTTATTTAGACCCTTGCCTCAAATTTATCCACAGATGCCTTGTAACCTGACCTTTTTTAAAAATATTTTTCATGGTACATTTTTATTCATTCCGTCTCTACAAATTTTGTTTTTCAGATGAGCTCCTGTTTTATTTTTGTTTGCAGGCAAGATTGAATAGCTTCGATAAAGCAATATCAAACATTTATTTTACATGCATAAAGGATTAATAAATTCACCGAATAAAGAAATATAAAACTTTGAACAGAACTGCTTTGCTTTGCATCATTACAGCTTAAGCCATTTCTTTTTATAACCATAATATTAATGCAGCATATGACTACACATTTTAAGTAATTAATATTCTTAAAAAACGTACCACTTGACTTTATTTGATTTATAACTGGATCAAAATAAAAATGATATGATAGATTATTTGATTTTGAACACCTCTTTGAGATTGTTTATTAATTTAACAATTTTTTACTTAGTTTAATATAATTTATGCAGGAATT
>JAAAKD020000146.1:6042331-6053973 GCA_010014825.2 Danaus melanippus
CATTTACATACGAGCAAACTGCTTTGTTATCCAACAAAACGTTTCTCAAACAAATAATATACACTTTCAATATTAGTCGTTGGGAGAAGTTTCCTGTAAAATATTGTTAAAAAGTTTCTGATGCTTTAACTTCGATAATGCGGATATATTTGTAGGTATCAGGATACACGAGTCTTGCATGTTTTCAAAATGTCAATTAATAAGACAATCGATATTTTGATCCCGTAGTTAAGTGTTGTATTTAGGAAAGTAAATCAAATATTAAATTGTATTTTATATAAACCTTGTCCAGTATTTACTTCTTCGGTAAACAAAGTCATTGTTTTTAAAATATCATGAATATTGTGTATTTTCAAATATGTAAAAAATATAATTAAATATATTGAGTTATATTTATATATTTTTTATCAGGATTATATTTAGGATCAGAGGATCCTGTTTAATATTTTTGTTTTTCTACTTTTTTAAAACCTTAAGAAAGTAGTGTCTTTTTTATAAATAAATGTTGGTCATAAAAAATAAGTTAGAAATTTATAGGACAGCGATTTTGCTACATATGTCAATATATGAATAATGAAAATATCGTTGAAGCATTTTGGCAACATTCCAAATAACCTGCATGTATAAGTTGACGCCAATTTTACAATTCTAATAATCCTGGCAAAAAACTGAAAATTCTCCCAGAAAAATTTGCAACGAAATAACTTACGAATTTTAAAAATTGAATAACTCAAATCGTTTTATAAGAAACATATCGAAACTAGTTGACAGCAGTCTATGAGGCCACCGTGTAGTTGGTGATTGTTCTTCATCAATGATCTTCCACCATATAATATTCGTCCAGAAAATCATCGTTATCGTAGGGGTATACTGAAAAAGAACAATTCACATTGGAACAATACATTTTAAGAATTACATCCTATTTTCACAATTATTATCTGAAGAGATACACTCCTGTCGCTTGGATAAAATATGTTCAAAATATTAATCTCACTTAATAACGGGTAAGATACAAATAAATACGCGTAAAAATGAATTATATAAGAATGATATCAACACGGAGACACTAACGTGATATTACTTGGCTGAATTGTATTAAAAATATGTTAGTAAAAGATTAAATTTAGTAATAAAATAACGTTGCTTTCAAATTTAACTATAACTTATTATACAAAACAGTCAAAAAATATATCCTAATGTTTTAAAACAACTCACATAAATATTCCGTCAATTCTGTGATATTAAAACATTTTCCCATGTAGGCGATCTGCCATACTACAAAAAGTGGAATACAATGAGTATTGTAAATGAAAAATAATTATATGTAGGTCTAACACTGTTTATTTATAATGGGGGTTAATCATCCAGAAATTTTAAATACTAATTAAGACCAATAATTACTCGGACTGTTAAAAATAAGTATTAACCTAATATAGTAAAATATAAGAAGCGTCTTTAACTACGTAAAATTAAGAAAAGGTGTTTACCTATTTCACTTATTACGAGTTTATTTAAGCCTGCCCTTGGCTCGTTATATCTTCTTCTAGAATATATAAGGCTCGTTATATATGATTGCATATTTGGAGATTGTCACTTTTTATGATATATTCATATATGGTTCTAAGAAAAAGCTACGATGTACACACTGCCGAATCGATTGACCTATTTCCAGGTAGGTACACGAATATTTAAACTGTCTTATACCCGTTCATTTACTCTCATACAGGTGAAATGTGTTACACACATGTGTTACTTGTTAAAAACAATTTAAGGATTATATCCAGACTCCAGACTTTGATTAATGTCCGTGAGTGTTATCTTAAATAGTAGCACTTAAAATAAATGAATGTTTCTAACCTTCGTATCTGTCCATGCAATTAGAGTAATCTAACATACAATAGTTTTTGAACGTGTAATACGTGTAAAACAAAGTGCGACCACATACTGGTCCTGTGCTGGAAGAAACATTTAATTTAACAATAATGAAATAAAAATTTAAAGGCAAATAAATAAGAAATAACTATATTTAATGAAATTTCTTTTGCTCGTAATCACGGTTGCTACAAAGTATCCGAAACGTCGTTAGTATGTAGTTTTTAAAATACTAAAATCCGCGTAGTAATCCGAAAAATTATAGTTTCATATAAACGAATACTCGCGAAAGTCCTAATCTCATTAAATAACCATATTGTCATAACATGATATGTTTACAATTTGCTTAATAAATTAGTTTAATTTTAGGGGTTAAGCGCATATATTTTTTATCCATGCATGTTTTAAAATAAATATACAGCATGCGAGAATTATTTTACCCCTTACGTTTATGTATTATGTATAATAGAGTGTTAACAGGTCAGATTATTTTGAATATATTAAAAAAATCTTGTAAGTTATGGTTTAAATATTAAATAAGAAAAAATATAATTTAAACATACACATAAGCTTTAAGGCAGTAATAAGCTAAATAATAGCAGCTCTCGTTGAATGTCAGGCGGTGAATAAGAGTAGTTAGCGAATCATTTTTGTTGGTGGTACTTGGGACAGAAAATCTGAAATAAAAATAATTGCTACATAAATACGAGCACGAGTAACATTGTTTGACCATGAGATTTATCACTGCAAATGAAAATCTAGTCGGAAATTGGACGCGTTTGAATTCAATTCGCTCTTCTGTGGAATTCTGTGTGAAGTCAAGGTGATAATGGCAGCAATACATTTTTGCCTCAAATATCGCCATTGAAAAAGCTTGTCAATTAATTATTTTCTTTTATTAATCGATTGCCATTGAACATCCGTGGTGAATAATTGCAGATTTGTCCGTAGAAAACACTCTGTAATTGTATACATATATATTGTTTTCACAGGCAATGTTTTGCTAGCAAGTGCTTTGAAAATGATACAGAGGATGGATCTTGAAGTAATTAGAATGTCTAACTAGAAAAAATGATTTTATGAAATGACATATTAAAATTAACAGAAAACCACTGAATATTAGACAAATTTGTGTAACGATGTAGATCAATGTTGTTTAGCAAGCAATTGGACCTACTAATGGTCGTCCTCTAGATTGAATGGCATGCACCTTTTTACTTTGGATACTGTTTCTCATTCAACCTAAAAATTATTAAATGGTAATTTCCCGGGGTAACTGATAACAAACGCAGCTAGAAGTATTCAGTCGCCGTTCGATAGACTAAATACGCCCGGCCCAAACGTTTTTATTTTAATAAACTGTGATATCCCTCAATACGTTCACGTTGCTAGCTGAGAATATTTTTAAAGTAATATTTCTTTACGCACGTTTGGGGGTACAATTATGAAAGCGTTACGAAAATGGAAACGGCGAGGCGAATGAAAGGGAGAGGGAGATATAAGTAAGTGAAGATAGTGCATGGATGGGTGGATAGACGGATATACAGATACATCGATAGATGAAGGGATGGACTGATGCATGGTTGAACGGATGCATGCATGCATATATTCATGGACGCATGCATTGACACATCCAATGACGCATGCATGGACGCATGCATCCGTCCATCCATCCATCCATCCATCCATGCATCTATCTATCCATCCATTCATACATCCATCCATCCATAAACATATAGATGGAAAAAAAGAAGTTACTTCAGCCGTGTGGTCTAAAGCACACTGGTTCTAATTTTTTTTTTCTTGTGGCGGAATTTTGTTCATAGAAATAAAATAGTGTTCATAAAAAGGCGCCTAAACAATATACACGTTTGGTACATTAAAAAACATAGAATATTTTTTTTTTGGTGGATTTATAGTTAGTGCAGCAAATCATAAAAAGTAGTTGGTGATATACGATATTGCTGGATTCCTCTCATTTGTGATATAAAAGATAAGCTGCCTAGCTCCAACGGAGCTGACGTACCAGTCATAAGAGATATTCTCTAGTTGTGAGTAGCTAACCGAGGAGCATTCACGCATGTATTTTGTACTTTCTATTAAAAACACATTATTTTTATTTCTTGTCCTTTTTATGGTCCAGGAAATGAATTGATTTCAAATTGTGGAACTTACAATTAATATGCCTAAGAACACTCCATTTTTAAATCCATTATTCAATAATAGTGTTACAGCAGATCTATTAAATACTGGTGGAGAACAAATGTTCAGGGTCCGTCAGAGGCTGCTCAACTCTTTAATCTTGGGAGTGGTACCACCTCAACATTGGAACAAAGAGGTGATAATCTTTCTCTTACAGATTTTGATAATGAATACTTTCTTAACACTTTAAATCTGTCCAGCTTCTGAGCAACGTTTATTACCTTTCCTTGAAACTTCATGTACGATGATCAAGTAATTTCTATCTACCCAAAATAAGCCTGTTTTTGCAAAAAAACCTCCGGTAGCGAAGACGATATACGTTTAGGCAGCCTATACAGACCGAAGAATATATAAAGCTTATTTATTCTACATTAAGAAATTCTTGGATTCGCTCAAATTTGGCGCTTTACTACAGCTATTTCGAAGGAGCAAAATGACTAATGAAACATCAGTCGCTTAAGTTTACGATGGCACAACATCAGACTAAAAAACGTAAACACACACCGCATACAATGAAAATTCGAGAAAAGATAGTGATTTTTTCACTGAAACTTGCTACTGGATGCTCTTTTCAAGGTCTCGGAATTGGAAGGATTAGACACTAGCGTCAATGGAAAATATTTAATGTACCGCCGTTTTATTATTTTGAGAATTGATAAACTAGAGTATCAATTTATTGGGCACACAGCTTGGACCCCAAGTTGATGGAGTGTAAAGGTGTTTCAAACGCAATATCGTACTTTTAAATAAAGCATTGTTAGGCTTTTCACTATGTGGGCCATAAAATAACACGTTCACGACCCAACAAGCAATGAATACGGTAAGAATGAGGTCCATTAACAATTATATTGAAAGTACTTTGGAAACTTAGAGCCGCAAATATTTTTGGACCAAATTCTAAAATGTTACAAGCATTTTCCTCCTCCAAAAAAAAATCGCTTTTTAAAATTTTTCTTTTATCATCTTGTAGATAAAAATGTTCTATGATTTATAATAATATTTTTAACAGAATTTTTAAAATCTCTGTATAAGACATAAATACTCGTACATATACAAGTATATATAATTTAGATCATCTTGGTTTATTTCCATCTAAATGAAATTCTCCATGATAGCTTCTAAGAACATTGTTTGTGTCAAAATTCATTAAGAATATATTATTTATAAAGTCCTTCAAAATTATGTTAATCATAAATTTTATAATAAATATATATTATACTTATTTTGCGCGCTTGATCCTTGATTGCCTTTAGGTCCTCCTGAATTAGCCAAGGAGGGCGTTGGCATGTCCTTAGGAGGAGTTTCCGCACTTATAAATTGCGAGAAAACTGAAAACAATAATTTACGTTGTCATAACTTTACTCGAGAATGATAAACATTTTCGTTTTTTTGAGTATACTTAAACACCTTAGAGCCTATTTAAAAAGAATTGAAATGATTTAATAAGCAGTTTGAAAGATCTTTATTTATTGATGTATTTAAATGATTTTATTTAGGATTACGATGAAACTACGCTAAGTTTATTGGAACCTCAAAAGATCTAGAGAAAATAACATGTTGACTGTCCAAAAAAAAACAATACATAATATTATTCCAAAAACTTTCACGGATAATGCAAATTGACATAAATGTGTGATCATTATAAATGTTTTAATTTTCCAACAGATATTTGGAATTCTTCATAGTAATCGTGTTCACAGGAAAATCAAATGGAAGTAGTTAATAAAATTTTTACTGTTTTAATTTTAATTTTCGCCATTTATAGATGATATGTTGTCAGAGACCGTTATTGATTAATTTATTAGACGACAATGTGATCCACGACTTGTGTGTACTTACATAAGTATGAAAATATGTAAAACATGATACACGCTTTCTTGCTTATAAATCCAATAATTTTAATAAAAATATTTCTAATACTGTGACACATGTTAGTATGTAATACTCTGTCAATCTGTAAAGCTGTATCGTAGTCAATTCTAAGTGTACTATCAGAATGACGAAGTTACATTATGTTTACATTATCAACAACACTGAGCTAGAATTTCACGTGTCATTACTTTTAGTACTGTGAAATGTAATGAAAAACCAATTTATAAGTTTAGTCTGTGAATTTAATTATGTTACTTCTGTTTAACTATTTTTGAATATTCTTTGTAACAAATAATAAGATTTTTATTTGTGAGATACTTAGCATATTTAGAACGAATCTGAATGTAAAAAATATTTTCTATACAAAACTAATTCTGGTATTACCTTTTATTTGTTATTTTTAATGTTGTCATCGAGAAATTACTAATAAAGTGGAGATCAAAAGACGTACAAATATTTAAACTTTGTTGAAAATCATGAGATTATTTATATTATTAAGTACAACTCCTAAGAATCAACTGTGCACTTCTCTGGAATGCGACCCCTATATAAATTATAATTTATATATTTGTTATATAATTCTAATTTTTTTTTTTGCAAGCGGTATCGTTCTAATGACGTTACAGAGCGAGGTGCACAGTTAATTCGTACGAGTTGTAACTCCCTATTTTTAACCCCGTAACACGAGACAAGTATTGTGATAGACCATTTAAAGGTATTAGCAGCAAAATTTTCAATAACTGTTTTGAATGAACTAATACGATATTCACTTAATATTTAGTATTAAAACAAGTGGCTAGGGAGTGAATTTGCAGCGGCTACTATTTGCTACTTGCTGCAATTTTACCATGGGTTAAAGATAATAATTTTATGTAAAAATGATATCTTACGTATTATATAAAAAAAGGAATGTAATAATGATATAGTTGTAAATAAATTATCTATTATATGACATCTTTTTCCATATATTAATATTTGAAATAATTGAGAATATTTTTAGGGGATCATTTAGCAAATATTTCATTGATAATATTATGACTAAAAACTATATAAAAACTATATTATATGATTAAATTGATTAAACCGTTGTCGTAATAAATTAGACACTTAATATAAAGGTAAATCTGATGTGAAAATCTTCATCACAGCCTTTTTTATTCTTAGTTCGTTACTATAAAGACACAATAATTTTCGTATCCCAAATTGCTATTGTTTCTTAATTAAATTATATTTGAAGTATAACCACAAGAACAATACCATACAGTATCAAGTATGTGTCAATAAGTATCAATAAGTATGTGTCAATAAAAAAATGATTAAATTGAAGTATGTTGTGTAGCAAGTGATGCACTTGGATTAACTCTGTCCACATGAGCATCTTGTGGTAAATGACATTTTTTGTTTTTTTGTCAGGGGCAAGAACAAATAAAGCGAATTGTTTACCGACACGGCAACATATCACGTACTATTGACCATGAGAAAAAAATGCATTTTCTAGATTGAGGCCACAAATAGTTAATGATTGGCCCTGTGATTTCTTAATCGTCATGTCGAAGTCAAGACGAATCGGGAATTGAATTCGTTAATTTCAAAGGGAATATCCGTTATGATCATCAGATCCTTGGAATAAGAACTTCCTCATCTTTAAATTTTCCTTTGAGTATCAACGCGTGAATCACATTGCTCATCAGTTTTCTTATCACCAAACGTGTTCCATTGCACAGTTTTGATTGGTTGAAATTACTAAGAATGATGACTACCGAGCCAACCTTCAGTTGCAAGTCGTGCGGTGGTAATCCAAGGAGTTTAAAATTTAAGTGGATCATTTTCAGATCTGTGCTCGATGCGTCCGAAGACATCGATCGCTACATCAATTCTCGTATAACTGCGGCTTGGGCGAAGTGGCGTAAGGCGATAGGAGTTATTTTTGACTGAAGATGAAGGGACAGGTCTATAAAACCATCATTAGGCCTGTTCTTATGTACGGCAGTGAGACATGGCCTTAGCTTGAGCGGCACCGGCAGCTGTTGCATGTCACGGAGATGATTATCGCGCTGGATGTGTGGTGTTACGCGGAAAGACCACGTCTGTAACTCACACATTCGTGGCAGCTTATATTTCCGTGACATTGCCGACAAGCTGCAGAAAAGTCGGCTAGGTAGCTGTATAAAAGCGGACCCCGGGTTCTCCCGCCCTGGGCGGGACGAGCGACCGTGATAGGCACTAAGTTGGTGATGATGATCCAAGGAGTTTAAAAATTTAGTTGGATAATTAGTGGATTCATCTTCGTTTGTGACACAGATAGATTTTAAAAGGATACACAGTACCTAAGATTTGATTCTGAATTATAATATTTAGGTCATCTACATCTTTATTTTTAGCCACCGAAATTGCTTTCTCACTTAACCATTTAGTATTTTAGTGGTTAGTAATGATATCTGGGAATATATTTTTGATAAGCTAGTCTTTCGATAAGACGAAATTACAAAAATTTGGAGTAAACGAAATCAATCCACTCGATTCGTGAACAGGAACACGGCCATTACCAAAAGTCAGCAATTGCTTGGAGAAATCATCAGCAGATAGATCGTTCAACAATGCAACTCTCATATTTATTGACAGTTGAAGTTTCTTTGCATATCGCCACAGATTT
The DNA here is from genome assembly GCA_010014825.2 of Danaus melanippus. Taxonomy (NCBI): domain Eukaryota; kingdom Metazoa; phylum Arthropoda; class Insecta; order Lepidoptera; family Nymphalidae; genus Danaus; species Danaus melanippus. Next base: position 6,050,931 of record JAAAKD020000146.1, read on the forward strand.
GATGCTTTGAGGCAGGCATTGATTTCGTTGGCAGCAGTAGTTCTGGGACTGTCCCGTAGAGTTTGTCGCAAATCACTAGATAGTAAAATCATTGCACCACGAAAACACCTGGAGTCATTGTGTAGATATTGTAATGTCCAATAAGAGATTCCAATGCGCGTTTGTGCGCCGTTGTGCATTCGTCCCATATTATGATTTTTGATGTTACTAAAACTTTGGCCATTGCGGAATGTTTCGAAATGTTACATGTCTATTGTTAAGTAGTTTGCAGGTTTAGTGGTTTAGTGAAGGTTTAGTGGCAATTTTAACGCTGAGTGAGCCGTACGGCATCCGTCCCACAATGTGGCCGCTATTCCAGATGAAGCAACTGCTACCGCAAATCCTAATCTCGCATGTACAGTGGCCAAAATCAATGAAATATGGAATGCCTTTTTAGTTTAGCCAGGGGCATCCAGAAAAAATAAGCCACCATTTCCATCATCAATTGCATTAATCAATGTATCATAGACTTCTCTCTGTTTAGGATTCAACAGTGATACATTCGTTCAAACTGATTATACTGATTCATGTGGATCATATTCACATTTACGTTTCAATTATCTGTTAAATGCGTCATTCATTCCACAATCGGGCGCTGGCATTCCTAACCTGACTAACAAATTGTCGCAAATGAGGTAACACATATCTTCGGTCAATAGCAAAGCCTGGTTATGCACCTCCTCATTCGCCTTAATATCGGGATTTCTTGTTCTGACATGAATTTGATGTAGAATGTCTTCTAACATGTTATCTTTGTATTTGTTCCACAGGTTACATGGGTTCGATGAAGTATGGCGAAATGTTGATAGCAAATAATGAGCGTATCTGATTTGGCGATGCAAAAACAATTGCTCCAGCGATTGTTGGGTCCCAATGATCATCGTTTTCAAGCAAATTAAGCTCTTGACATGCTGCACGAAATGTGGGGTACACTATACCATTAAAAGTTCGCATTGATTCAAATGATGTTGGTCCTCGAACATGTACCAGCAACAACCGCAAATCGAAACATTCATCATTCTTCGGATGATCTGTGTAAATACGACAAAAACGCATATCTGGATGACCAGGAACTGTATGGCCTTGCATCCGATGTTGAAATTTCTTAAAAACGTGGCATCTCTAAGTACAGCAATATTTGTGCCAACGGATCGCTTTGACAAATCGTAAAAAAACTGGTCAGTGTCGTCGTTGGAGGTGTTGCGGCACGGTGAGCAGCATTAATAAACTGTCTGACTGTTTTCTAGATGCACCAGCAAATGTACAACAGTGGGATGACGTTCATGAATAGGAATGAGAATATACGCCAAATTGCTTTATTGCAGATCACATATCAACCAACTTTATAGCGCGTAATTTCATCATTTTAATTGGATGTTTTGATTCCAAAAACCGCTAATTCGCTGCTTTTTGTGACATATTTTCAAATGTATTTGACTTGACCGAATTGTAATACTCAACATTACAATGTGCCTTGAATGTTTTTTAAAGAAATTGCGAATATGGAACAACTCAACTGTTGTCGACATCAAAATCGTTTCCTTTCACTTTAGTTGTACTAGTTCCACTTTAGTTGTACTAGTACCATTATCATCGGGCGATCGACGTTTACACAGTGGATAACCATCGTTGCCTGTGATGGTCTCTGCCGTCATTTTTCGTGGATATCGCTTGGAGCACTTGCCGTTGGCTATGCACGGCGATTGGTGGTTGATGGTTCCATACGGCCCATGAATCATATTCTGGACTACAACATCATGTAGGTCTGAGTCGATTTCAGAATCAGGAATCTCCGCACGTATGATGTCATCTATTTAATCTAGCCGAATTCTTTCGACTAACCAAATAAGAAGTGATATCCGTCGTCTCCTTGCCAAAACATCAGCGGATGTTGTAATGCGTCATATGAACGGTGTGTTTCATATATTTTTTGTAGTTGTCCAGTATTGCGTCTTGTGAGTACAATATCATGTGTTTCCAAGTGTTCACTAACAATCACGATGGCTGCTTCATCAATTATTGGAGCATTAAATGTGCGTTTGTGTGTTCCAGCTGGTCGCTTATTTGCTCTGATTACAACTTTATAATCATCACTTGGCATGAGCTCTAATGCAGTCTTGAACAGCTTGACCAATGCATAATGTTCATGAAGCAGTTGCTGCAGACCTTGGAAAATTGCTCTTTTCATATTTGTATTGATCACATGACGTCCGGCAAGTTGTTCTTTTATATTACCCATGAAGTATATTTACAGGAATTTATGCTGTGCATCTGTAAAAGGTTGCAATGATCCAATACGATGGTAAATTTGGCATTGAAACTGTAAAGTCAAAGCAATAGTTAGATTTACAACCACTTTCGTTTTCAAATGGTAACATGAAATTTTTGTTTTAGTGACAAATACAAAAATCTAACAAACTATATTCCAAAATTTTTTTACCATCACAGAAAATAAAGTCTTTAACATAAATTACCTTAAATGTCGGATTATAAACGAGTTCTTCGACTATTTCTGCCCCAAATGAAGTCATTTGAAAACAGCCATTGTATTTTTGAGTGTTCTCTAGAAAATGTCGTGATCCTGGCGGTTCGGCATAAAGTAAGTATCACAATGGCTCTGGTGGCGGAGCCCATAATGGCAATTTTACTTTGCCACTAAGGCAGCACAAACCAGACGTTTCACCAGCAAATTTCAATAAACCACAATCCTGGCAAACGACGTACATTGGACCAATGCTAACTAAGCTATGCAAGCTGTAGTAGATGGTGCAATGATATAGAAGCGCTGCTCGATTCAAATCAATACTTGAAACATATCTTCATTCACTTCAAAGATTATCCCTCTGAAGATTAGCTCAACGATTTCTCGTTTCTAACCTTGCTGTTTCACGGGCTACTTCTCTTTCTATTTGTGTTTGAGAAGCAGGAATTAAGGCTCTTCTTCGCTCCATACTAACGCAGCGCTCATCTCGTGCAATTTCTTGTTCCTGCTCAGGTAGTTGAC
>JAAAKD020000146.1:6280976-6296900 GCA_010014825.2 Danaus melanippus
AAACTTCTAGATTGGAGTCTTAGGTTATTACAATTTATAACAAATGTATTGGTAACTTCCAATCTTTTTACTTTTATAACATATAATTATTTAAAATTATTTGATGGGCCATTAAAATTTATGAATTTTTATAGAAATTTTATTGAATAATAATAATTTACTTATCAATAAGTACTGATTGTTGATTCAAAATCTCGTGGGACGCGTGGCCTTTGACCTTTCATATATGTAAAAATTTTATGACGTCATTGTACTAGGGCTAAAATAAATATTGTTCTATTCTAGAAATGGACATAATCACTACAGAAATGAAATAACGACTTCCCAAAGGGCACCGAGCAATTACTACGAGGAATAAGTGTCGCAAACAAACGATCGATATTCATACTCGAAATGTTTTATACAATCATTATGAGGAAGACCGCGGTTCCAACTAGTATTATATTATTTAATATACAGAAAGAGATAGAGAGACTTATTAGTTATTAACATGATCAATCCAATTTACAAGTTTTTTGTGGAAAATATAGGAGAAACTAAGAGAAAGACACAAAAATAGTTTTTCGCTAATCCGACAATATTTTAGTGTATACTTACGTTAAATTTAGATCGATATATGCAAAAGCTTTTTATGTGGTACAAGTATGAGATTAACAATGGGATCTTCGTCCAGAAGAAAAAAATCAAAATTGAAAAGAGCTTACGTGGTGCTAACAATATAGCCTTAATTGAAATACAAATCGCAATGACAGTTGTAAGATTTTAGAGTTAAATTTTAACCTTCTCTTATTATATTTCATGAACATATAATTAGAAATGTTAATTCTATCTAATGTAAGGGAATAAACAGATCTCTTGTTCTGAATATTTTTTATCAACAAATAAAACTTCGCATCTCTCTTCTGATTGTAAACTTCATGCACCATCATATTACCTTTATGTGTGCGTGTGTCTGTGCGTTGTGTTATTAAAAATTTGCAGCAGTTATAGCAACGTTATTTTTTTAAATAATATTATATCTCAGAAAAACTATGGGACTGTACAATCATAATAGTTATGTGGAGACAGATGCTTTTTCTTATTTCTCTTTTTGTGATTAGAATCACGCGAAATTGCGAGGCTTAAAAGCTCGCGTTAAGATATATGCGAATGATAAGGTCAGTTTTTTTGTTAATTTCTTTTAAATATATTACAAAATAATGTATCGTGCTTCAATATTGTCTCTTAAGAATTTTTTTTGTTACACAACGTCTCGAGTATAATATTCAATAAATGATTTTTTCCGACCATGTCTCAAGCGAATATTAATATGACTACTTATTGTTCATTAAAATCAAATTAAATTCTTTGATGATGTCCTTCACTGATACTGTTGCGTAAAAATGAGAACATTTTCTTTTGTTGTTTTTACATTGTGCAAGTTTATTAAATATTTCTTATGAGTGAAAATTGACTATGAAACGAAATGAAATGAAATTGAAATATAAAGAAATAGAAATATAATGCTCAAAATTAAAAATAAATCTGCAAAAAACATTTTGTCTCTCCAATCATATGATAGGAAATGATGTTCTTTGGTAATTGTTAGATTAATTAATGCTTATGTCTGATATTTAGAAGTGATGCTTTTATATTAAGAGTAAAATTTAATACAATTTATGTTAATATAAAAGCATCGTATAAATCTGAAACCCATTTCATTATTTTTAGTAGGGTAGTCTTATATTTGAATTCAATTGACTTGTAAGTTTAATGAATATGCTTTAATGTTTTGAAAGTGCTTTATCTTTATTCATGTTTTTATATTTAAGATTTTTTTTTGAGCTGTTTGTGGCGATTTTATTTTAATGCTTTAATATAGTAAAAATAAAAAGTTAATTTTAAATGACTTCTCACTAATAAAAAGATATTAACACTAAAAGCAATGACAGGATAGATGAAATGTATGAATATATTAAAGCCTATAAAGGTTACTATCGGTTTTGGTCTAATGGATTCGGCTTGTCCGTGGTAAAGAATGCTTTGAGCTTGAGCTCATTTATTTTCAAACAATGTGAAACCTATTTTGTTCCTAATAAGGAAATAAATCAAACCATTAATATTTTCAGATTTATGAAACCTAAACATGCTTCGACCTAAAAGCCTAGATAGAAGAAACTTCCCTCTTTCCCATTTCCAAATTTGACAGTTCTAATTTATTTATTTGTTCTCAATGAAATAGTTTAATTTATAGTTGTAGTAGAAAAATTATGTCATCCTGGCTATAAATAATCTGAAGTTGAATCTCTTTTGAATCCAGTGGTATCTACAAGGATTGTCAGAGAATGATTAATCGAAGATTTTTTAATAAAAGTTCTTTCAGACAAAAACTATGCTACATTGTAAAATAGTTTTCATTACTAAAATTTTTTTTTTATACACATTGTCACTCCATGCAAATCTTAAATAATTTTTAAGAGTTAACAATTAATTTTATAAAATATGCAAATCAATTTTTTAATTTATTGTATAAAATTACCCTGTATTTTATTCCAGCTTACGGAGGTATTATTTCTTCAAAAAGTTTTTTTTTTTATTTCAAATTACTTCACAAAACCGACTGATTTTCGGAAAAAACAAAGTTAAACTTAAGAAGTTTTCGAGCTAATAACTAAACTTGGAAAAAATATGTATTTAACTTAAAAAATACATAAAAACAGTTTTAAACACTTTAACCACTCCACGATAACGGAATATATAATAGTTACAAGTTTCCGCAGCACATACAATGAGCGCGAGCGAATAGTCCGAGAGACTCACAAACACTGAGCCGGCGGACTGTTCAGACATGCGTACATATCTTGCCATTTAGCATTTTAGATTTGTGGCTTCTAAGCATTTACATATACAAATACAAAAAGGTACTTTTCACTTGATACATTTTAAAATGTGTGCCTTAATTAATATTGATATTAGTTTACCATATTATATAAACATCAAACCTTTTCAAGTTTCATTAATCTGCTTTAATTGTTTCTTACGGAAGTTTTGAAGTTAATGTTCATAATTTGTTTAAATTCAAACCTGGGTTGAGACATTATTTCTTGATTAAACCCGATAATTTTGAATGAACGCGCTCATTTTGAAGGTACTTTGAATTTTGAGAAGAAAAAATAGAGGATTGAAATAGAAGTAAAAAATCAACTTTTATAGACACTTTTAGCCTGCTTACTGTCAACCTCTGGTTGTTATATTTCAATCAAGATAATCAAATGTCAATTATGGTACATTATTCACAAGAAGATATAAAATTAAAAGAAAATTGTATATACCTAACGTTGCCTTTTTTTTGTGGATTTCGAATGTATTTTAAACATTAAATAATTGGTACTGATGTTAATTTTCTGAATACTCGGAAAAGACTTTTGTGAGCTCCTTAACCAGTAGTCATTATAGTATTATAATTGTGTCATTGATACTGTTAAATTATTTTCTTGTTAACTTTTTGTCGTCGAAAAATAAATATCATTATTTTTAATTCCTTACAGTACTGGTTTTGGAATTGTCTAAATTATATGTTATTTGAGGAGTATTTATCATTATAAATTAAACTTAGTACAACTTAGATAAACTATATAACTTAACGATTTAAATTATTAATAAATATTATGAATTTACTATAGAAGTAATTAAATTGACTTTATTATGTAGAAATCGTTTAAGAAATAATTTACCAAAATGATAAAGATAAAGAAGAACATTAAGAAAGAATATTTTTAAAAAGAACGAGTCTTTACCACCTTCTTCTTCTACCTGGCAATTTCCCAGCTTTAGCCAGGGTCTGCCTTACATGTTGTGAATAGTTTTGGCGAATTGTTTTTACGACCGGCCGCCTGCCTGACATCAATCCTCTTTGGGAATGCATTAATCAGTGATGTCTAAATACTCTTAAGAAAGTACATATGACTCGGAAGAATCACATTGGTACTTGCCAGGATCGAACCCGCGCCCTCATGCATGAGAGGCGTGCCTTTTAACCACTAGGCCACCACTGACTAACTAGTCTTAACCACCCCTAAAATATATATTCTTTTCCACAAAAATATATTTTTAGCATCAATTTAATGTATTCTTAGTACTGTGTGTATTTTTGTCTTCCTATACACAGTAATTTCTAAGAACTATTATAATTTCGAGCATGAGGTTTACCAAACGTATATAATTAGTCATAAAATTAGTTATGATCGATTCAGGATGTATTTTGCACCTAGCCCCAAGCGGCACATATGTCCAAACACGTGAATTATTTGTAAAAACACGTAATATTTATGTATTATTTGATAATTAAATGATAATTTATTATTAATAATGTGCATTATCACGAACATTAAACACAATTGCATATTTACATTACATTTGCAAACTTTAATATTATACACGCATATAATATTTCCAGCTTTGTTAACGTGTATGTTTATTATAAGGGAAACTTAACAAACAACTTTATTACTCTTAGCGTTATTTGTATTCTCTTTTAATTTATTTAAGATGAATCTCTCTACAAATCTTTTTCTTAACTTCTGTAAGTTGAAAACAATCTAATCTTAGAGTAACCATTGTCAGTTTTCGAAAGGGTTTCCGTGTAAATTAACATTTATTAAACAGTAAGAAAGTTTTGGTTTCGTTTATTGAACAGTCTTCAACAATTTATCTGAATTGTTTAAAGTTTCATTGGTTCTTAAAATATATAGTGAATTCAGGACAGAGATCGCGGAAACTTGGCTTAATTATGGAGCCGTAAAACTATAACTGAGTTATAATCACAAACTATCCGCGTCAGCATGATTTATATTGCTTTTTATAGATTAAATTTATACCTTTTAAAAAGTTTGCAAGTAGATTTAAGCTTGATAAGTTCTTATAGCTAAATTTCTATTCAGATGCACCAGCTGGTTTTCTCTACAAAAGTTCAACGTCAACAAGTATGTCGCTATTTACAAATCATGTTTCGTTGTCAGTGATACAGTTTATATTGACTTTGAACAAGCTTTTAACCGTCTTGACTGATTTATTGTACTTGAGAAGCTAGAAGCTCTTGGAATACGTGGTCATTTGCAAAGACGGTTTTAGTCCAATATAACCAAACGATGGCAAGCGATGGGTGCTTGTAGTGATTTCGTATCGATAAGCACTGGTGTGCCTCCGGGTTCAATACTAGGTCGACTCTTGTATAATGTATATGTATATTTTATTTATACATACATACGTCCATGCAGATGACACAATATATATTTTAAGGATAAAGTCTCTCTCCAATTTACTTCAACTTCAACTTGAATAAACTTTAGTTCAACTCAAAATAACATGACAGTAATATAATTAACATCAATAAATTGACGTGTTCTAATCTGAGCTGATATTCTTACACTTCTGGACCGATATTAGCCAAACATAGCTAAGAGTTAAGTCAAGGAAACCTAAATTGAAATTAGCTGATGTACAGCAAGATACGTACCACACACACATACACACACACTCACAGACACACACACAAATATCGACGTCAAACGTATAACACCCCTGTCTTAGAGTTGGCGGTGAAAAAGAAACATAAAAATGAATTTTATTGTTCTATACATTTTAACATCAATCGGTAGAAATAGCATTAGAACTAGTTACTACTAAACCGAGAGGGAAGGGCGGAATTTTTTCTTGTTACTGAGATTTTGATAAGAAAAGTTGCAAGACAGCTGAATGTAGGTTACCATACTGTAAATTTCCTGAAAATAAATCCAGCAAGAAACACTGCCGCGGTCTCATCCCCATAGAGAACCTATGACCGCAATCTAGTTAACTCTGTACCTACGTATATCCCTCGTTATCAAGAAAGAGATGATAAATTTGAGCAGATGGGAATGACATGCAAAACTATTGCATGTTCCTTACATCACCCTTATTGGCAGGTTTGCTTCTCTGGTGGAAATCCGGTGAGACCCTCGGACGCTATAATCTATGTGAAACATATAGGAAATGAAATATGTTTTTCCTTCCAATTAATAACCGAAACTGCAATTTTTCGAATTTTAATCCCAAAACGAAAGCCTTCCATCAAGAAATGAAGTTCTACAAATTGGAATGAATGAATTCACCGAATAACAACCTGACGTCTGTAAAAACAGACAGTGATTGAATAATCGACAACTTCAAGAATGTTTGTACAAGAGGCATATTTAAACCACTTATAGAAGTATTTTAAGACTTGATAAAAAATATATACATTTGTAATAAAATATCCTTTACAAACTTAATTGTGACTGTAGCTTATCAAACGTTAGACAAATAAAGAAGAGCAATAGTACAAAAGTTAGGTATAAATATCAGATATTTAAAAAAACATGCGACGATTTCAGCAGTGTTTGAACATACAGTCCATAAAAATTTCATCAGTTTTGACTAAAATCAAGAACTTATGGAGAGTTAACTCGTATTGCTTGAAAATTGAAAAATAGTTAGGGGTACAGAATATGAAAAGAGTAACTTTCGTCTCATCTTCCCTTGATCATGGTAACAAAAAATAAACAGAAAGTTTATACGAATCCTTATAAATACAACCACGAGTCGAGAACATGGTTTTATTATAAGCAGTATACTTGCAAAATCCTATTGCCAATGCTGGGACTTTGTTCCACAGAATTAATTCTTTTACCCAAGTCAGGTTAATGTTAGGTAGTTTGTATAGATATTCATACACACAGACTGTCGACAACCGTGACTATGAAAGATGCTTATATAAATGACTTTCCTCACGAAGTTTGCCTGAAAATTAAACCGTAATTTTAATGTACAAATTACTCTATTGTTAAGTATTAAGTTCAGTAATGATATTTGTATCACGTGTTCTCATGTTAGTGCAAGCATTCTGATTATTGACTGGAGGATTATCAAATGAAATACAATTTTCTTTTAAGCCGCCTTAACATACCTTTAGAGTGCGCACATTTGGTTGAAACACACTTATGAACTTAGAAAAATGATGTAATGAACTTATAAATTTCCTGTTTTTCTAAATATCTCTATAAATAAATAATAGAATAATATGTAAATACATATTTAAATATTAAATGAATGGTTTAACGCTCAATGGAGAAGTCGAATAAAGGAGCTTTCACGATAACATTAAAAAAATAACAAATATTCGCTAAGGGTGAGGTTTTTTCGTTCCCAAGCCTTCAGCGAGATACTTTTATCTCTTGTAAATAATATTGTTACTTTCTTAGAGCTTTGAATTAATTTAAATGTAATTATTATTTTTTATTCTTTATTGTTTTAAATTCACGGTATTTTTCGTCGAATTTTAAATTTTTGCTTACGAATTTCCTCTCACAAAAATGATATACATAGATATATGTATTATACTGACATTTATATTATAACTGTCTTCGGAATTAAAGTGTGATATTGACTCAAGTTTTAACTATTTTCATTTCATATTTATACTTGGTTTGTTTCAAGTCATGACAACTGAAATCTCTTATTGTATAATTTCATCATACCGTATCCCAGGAGCTATCGATAATGTTATAAAACTAAACTTCGAACGATATTCATCAAATCAGTGAGAGTCATTAAAACGACATTTCTCTAGAACACACAGCTTCAAATAATACTTAATAATAATACGTCCCTCTGAATCCCTACTGTGTGAATAAAATCGCTTATTAATAACTCTCTCCAATAAAAGTACTTTTATTAAAATGTTTTATTTGCTGAATATCTGTTTGATCTTTATATACATATATACTTCTTTATAAAGGAACCTTATTAAATACAATTGTATAGAACAGTTAAAGCTATGTATGTTAGTAGGTATATGTGACTAATTCACAATCAAAAAATAGTTATTACTTGAAACATGTTATTGTTCCATATTGAGATATACAAACATTTTTTTGTTCTGTTTTAAACGTATTTTTATTTCAATTAACCAACTGATTTTTTAATGTTGTTCTTAAGTAAAATTTTTTAGTAATGTGGTTCAGTATAAAGTTCCTTAAGTTTCGAGGATTATTTAATACCAAAAGCTCATTGAACAGGTGAAGCAACAGCTGATCTCTTGAAACATACCAAAATGATTGAATTTTTTATATAAACAAATGTCAATAAGATGCAATTTCCTATAAAATAATATATTATATCATATTAACTTATTAGACACATCGAGCTGACTGACCTGCCAAAATAAATAATTGCCTTATGTGAAAAAATACGACTGAATACTGAATTATACTTATATACTTTTATTTTTTTCGGTATTGTTTCTCATTAAACAATATTGGTTTCATTTCAATATTCACAATATTTCTTCAGTTACTTTTGTTTTTTGAATTCCTTGTACTGATTTAATTTGTTATCAGGATCTCAAAACACAGTTTTCATAAAGTTGAGTGGATGAAAAAATTAAAATAAAAAATGACTGTCGTAAAAGTAAAGATGTTTGTTACTTATTGTATATTCTTATTATTTCTCTTGGACTCAAAATTTAATTGGAAGCAACATTAACGAATGTATGTGGATGTGATTAGAGGACAATAAATGAAATAACGTTCACTGTTAGTAGTTATGAGTGTCTTGACACCATCAAACCAATCATGATATTGAAAAAGAAAAATAAATTTCATAGCACGGTAAACAAATAACGCGTGCCGTGGCACTATAAACGTAGCGTCACTTAATTTTTCACACTATGTAGGTATAATTATATGTTTTTAATTCCTATTAACAAATACAATTACATTTAAATACATTGTCTGATTAAATCTTAATTTTTCCAGTAACTACAGCAAACAAGTACGTTAACAACTTCAAACAAAACCTTAGAAACTTTTGATAATAAGTTGCCGCTTGCTTGATTGATTTTCCGTAACCTCTGAGCTGCTTGCATGATAGTACGCCTATTAGTTGGACAATTACGGTAGTTCCCAAACCTCTTATAGTTGGGTCGAATGACTAATTATAGGATACCATAACATTTCTAGTAACCTAAAATCTACTGCCTCTATTCTTAAACTGTGTAAGGAACAACGAGCTCCGTAAAGGATTATAATTTACAAAAAGTACTATTAAGATAACGTAAACCTTTTATGTTTCACTTTGGTGATTACTTAGTTCACCTACACACAAATATGGCTGGCAATATCGGATTTTCAAATATGAGAGTAATATTAAAAAAAACTCGTGACGTAGATGATGCATTTCAAAGGAGCATACGGTTGACGCAAATGTTAGAAAGGTACGTGGGACTTCACTGATTCAAGGCGACACACTAATCTTCCAGCTATTCTAACTTTTAAACTAAAATCTACTTTAAGGTTTCCAAACTTCGATTCGTCATGGATCACTTAAACATTTACATGGTTCCGGTAGCTAACTTGTAGGTACATTCCTATGGTCTCTCAAAACTTGTAAAAAAAGAGTGAAACTTAGTTTTATCTAACTATGCAACTGTCTCTGGATATGTTGATCTTTAAGTGGAATTTGGAGGACTTGCTAGTGAAGCTCGCTGAGCTACTTTAGACAACATCTGTCAACTTTGGTAGCTGAAACAAAGCTAACCTTTTCGAATTTCGCTAACAACTCAGATAATATCGCAGAGTTTATATAATGATTGTTACCCCATTTTACCGTTTAAGTGGACCACTTTGGAAATCAATAATATATTTGGTTAGGCACAATTGATTCTTTTGCAGTTGAATGTTTAGTTTGTGAAGAAAGGAAATATTATTGTAATCATTTAGAGAAACTATTAGTAAACTTGAGCTGCCAAGTGGTAGCGTTAGGCAAGGTATTCACAACTATTTTCCGTCTTTGATTTCTTTAGCATTGTTATAGTAGCATGATAGAAAGGTAAATTTTTAAAAATATTATAAATGAAAAATGTTAGTTAATGACTAAACTAAGCGAAAATGAAATCATTTTTCTATAATCTATATAAATTGATTTCTACTGTAGTCAGGTATGTATGGATTCATTTAAAAGAATATCGTGTTATCCACTTTTTATGTATCAATAAAACAATAAATAAATATAAGGATGATATAAAACATGGAACATTAAAAGAATGTCTAATAGAATAATTACCTCACCACAATAATCCTGTTTTCATTCCAAAGTGAGATTAGACTTAACACCCAAGAGGTCAATGTGATAACTTATTGGAGCAGTTATCGCTTCGGAAGTGGAAACCAGAGCAAATGTGCTTAATTGCTTGTAAATAGACACGCCTTTGTCTTAATAGTATCGATACATGAAAACGAGACCGACATTAAAAATCAATTTGGATTATTATAAGCTCAGCTTTGTTTACAAGTTGAAAAATAAATACAAATATATTTGTTTAACACCAAAGGTTTAATAATTCATTACTTTTAGAAATCTCAATCCCTTTCTTGAAAAAAACAATTGTATTTTTAACGATTCCACTGGAAGCAATTATTGAACAAACGTTTTAAATAATATTTATTGGATACTCTTTTAAAACTTCCTTGAAATATTTAAAGGTTCACTTTAAGGATGGATATATTCTTTGAAAATAATATAGGTTTAATTTACTTTGAAAATAATATAGGTTTAATTTAATTTAGTTACAGGAGAATTTTTGTCTACATTGGTCACACACTCGCCGAAAACTAGATAATTTAGATAAGTTGATTATCGTAGGCAAGGCTGAAAGGAAAGGACCAAGTGGCAGAGAACCAACCGCTGGTGTAACTAAATCACGGCTCTATGGGATCTCCCCATAACAGTGGCGTTAAGAGATTAATCGATGGAAGTAGCCAGACATAGTAAAGGCCACGACCTTAAGTAATAAAGAAGGCACAAAAAAAAATTAGTAAATCATTTTACAATACAAAATAGCTTATAAGCTGGATGAATACAAAATTCTATCTCTAATAAAACACTCTAATAAATTAAATTTCCTTTTACGTTTTTATACTCGATGAAATATATTTTAGTGCTTTTAAACTTTTTCTTCATAATTTGGCTTAGATTAAACTATGTCTTTGGGAAATAATTTTATTTTTTTTTTACAATTCATTTAAAAGAAAATAAAAAACAGTGATTACTAAAGTAATGATGAAAATATTACTTACTTTTAAATAAAGAATTTATGTCACAATAATTTTCTTTGTCCTCGAATTTTAACTTTGGGTAATACATCGATTTCAAAGTTGAGATAGTAAGTCGTGGAGGCCCAATGGTAAAAAGGCGCAGATGGAATTAAATGGTATAATTTCTGTGCACATTCATCAAAATATATATTAAATACTTATTTCTGTGAGAGGACGGATGGATTGAGGACAAAACCAAGAAAATTTCAGTGTCTCTGTTTTGGTAGGCAGAACACAAATTTTTTTTTTTTTTTTAAGATACACCTTATACGATCTGGGACTATCGTAAGGCGGTCAATGTGTTTCTACAGTAACGGAAAATGCACCATTTAAATTATTCTGTTAAAGGATATAGGTCGTACTCTATCTTAAGAACGAATAGTAGATAGCTTTTTGAACGATCTCAACAAGGTAGATAGTCAACAGATCAGTAACGTCATAAAAGCTTGGATCTACGATAATTACCTAACTTCACGTTTTAATTGACCTTTCCTCGTCTACGATTTTAATAAAACCCTTTTGTCAAAATTAGAAGCAGGCGTCATAAAAATGTAAAAGTTGTGGCTCGGACTCGCATTGACGGTTCGCAATAGTTTTAGGATGAATCCATAAAGGCCATCGGAGCTCTATAAACATCTAAGAGTTTTCAAGAGATATATCCTGGGGAAATCCCATGATGACGTCGTTACATCGCTCCCAAAAGACAAAGACGGCCCATAGCCAGAGTCACGACTTCAATTCCATAAGCGGTTTATGATAGGAGCACAAAGTAATAGAGTAGAATTAGGATAAAATAGGAAAGTCCAAGATACGGACATATTGAAGTCTACTATTCAGCAAGACGAGAATGATAAATATACATAAGAACCATGCAATGAGTCTAAAAATTCAAAACAAGTGGTTAGCTATAGGAGATTTTTGCATCCCATAAGCACTAAATTGGCGCACCTTCATTCATGATTGGTTCCCAGCATTGCTAAAATTCTATCTCAATACTTTCTAGATGACTCTCCCAGATCAGAGTTATTTAGTAAGATGGGGTAAAGTTACCGAAAAATTTGCTATATCTGTGGAAAGGCAGTCGGGACTGGTAAGCATTT
This sequence comes from Danaus melanippus, assembly GCA_010014825.2. NCBI lineage: Eukaryota > Metazoa > Arthropoda > Insecta > Lepidoptera > Nymphalidae > Danaus > Danaus melanippus. The sequence goes on from JAAAKD020000146.1 coordinate 6,293,224, forward strand.
GTTATGTATACTCGCGCCGTCACAATAGGGTTCTGGAAATCATATATGAAGTGGTTAGTCTTTCGGTAGCCAGAGCGCAAAGAGAAATAACCACAAACGAGCGATCAGTGGGTTTTGTGAGAGAAGGCACTAGGTTAATAAAATCAAACGTTAAGCCTTACTCTATTCTTAAAGCGGCTTCGGATTGGACTATAATGATGGATACGTATGAGAAACAGTACAAAATCCTCGAGGATATTTGTTCGTCGGCCTCCAGACCAGACATATTTTTGTATTCGAATTTTAAAGTGCGTTGTGATGATAATGCTTACGGTTCCTTGGGAAAACAACATCTCCAAAGACCATACCATCACGATCAATAAATATTACGAGCTTACTAACGAACAACCTCGAAATAGGTTCGTCGTGGAATTGTACGCGCTAGAAGTTGGAGCGAGAGGTATAACGACTAAATCTCTCTACAACCTACTAACAGACTTGGGCCTGTCCAGAACTAATATTAATTCATTCTTAGAGCATACATCGAAAGCAGTCCTAGTAGGTCCTTTTCTAATTTGGTTAGGTAGGGAGAGGAGCTTGGACGGTGGAAGTGAGTGTTTAACGCGCGTTAGATAAGGGTCCCTTAAACTTACACCTGGGTCGCAAGTCCCAGGCACTGTCAAAGCTCTTCGCCCTGCAAAGAGGTGGACGTGGCACCTGCATGGTGAATCCATTGAATGTTAAGTGGTTTCGTCTCTTAACAACTTTTGACTTTATGCCTGTGCCCAATGGTGATTACAGGTTTTCTGCATTTCTCTTCGAGTCCAAGGCAGTGTGGTAATATTTGGCAAAGTCTACCTAAATGTGGCAGCAGTATACCTTACCAGATCGAACCTGTGGTTTGTATAAACAAAAAAGCTGTCCTGACACCAACTGCTGTGATACTTATCCGAATACAATAACGAGTTTAATGGCCTATGTCATTGCTTTGGACTTAAGGGACCATCCATAGTTAAGGTTTAAGTATTCCTTAATCACTAATAACTTAAGGTGATGGATGTTTTCCAAAAGATATCACTGCGGATGTCATTGAGGATATATGGACATGCCCCAGCGGGCTGAAGAATGTTATACTCGAAAGAATAACGTGGATATACATTCTCTACGTGATGGTAGACTGAGAAGTGGTTATAATGTAGAGCGTTGTGTAAGAGAAGTGCAATTTAACCGAAAACAAGTGCTACCGCTTTGAAAATTTGTCTTTTCTATTTAAGGTGTTAATAAATTACACAGGCATAGAAATTTATGGACAGGCGTGCAGAAATTATCATTTTGGTCAGGTTTCAGTAGAAAAAAATATAGTTTAATTGAAGACTTTCAAAGTAAGCGATACACTTACTGGGAACAGCAAAGAAATGTAATAATTTTAACTGTGCGTTTCCTTCTACCTGCAATAAACACGTTTTCAAGAAAATAGTGCATAGACTATTATTAGCATAGTACGTTTATTTTTTCAGTTTCATTTTCAGTTACTATAAGATAATAACCAAGAATTATACACTTAAAAATTAATGAAAAAAACGAATAGTGACAATAATAACAATAATGGTTTTTGTAATAACACTTTTTTTTTAGTGGGAAAAATTTAAAATGAATAGTATCGGTTAATTAATGTTATCGAAGAGGATATTTTTAAGAGAGATTTTAATGTCAAAATGTATATGACATGGTATTATTTGCCGAGAGACTTGAATGTGCCAATGTTTATAATTTTTGTGTTGAGTGATTCGAATCCGACAAGGGTATTAGAATATGATTAGATTCATGTTGTAAATTCCGTTATATCCTTGTTATTGTTATAATTATTTAATTTTTTTATTTGTAGCACAGTATTTTATTTAAAATCAACGAAACAACTTCTCTAACAAACAAAAGTTCTTGTAGCAATTCTCGTGTCAGCTGAAGTCCGTAAATCATGTTCATGTATCTTCATGTCACAATGATGAAAGCCTTCGTAACATAGTGTGAGACACTTTCCAATAACAATCTGCTTTCATATCATTTTGTGTTTACTTTACGCTTAAGAAACAAACAAACCTTAAGCTAAGATACTCTCACGTTGAATACCAGGATAATTTATTTTAATCTTTTAATATTTGTTTATTTTTTAGTTTATTTGTCAATATTATAGTATATAAATCAGAGAATAATTTCGAATGCGTCACATAATGTTATTGTTTTATATTTTTATAACATCAACTGTTTTCAGTAAAAGACTAGGCCAGAAGCCTGCATTTATCATAGTCCCAACAAAAATATAGCGAGGAATATCATACCACATGTTATCAGTCTTAATCTCACTTGATTGATTTTAGTATAACACATAATGCATTTTTTTAAAATAACTATAATAATATAAAATATTTTTTTAAATTTAATTTTGTGATATTTTAAAACTTTGTGTTATATTGAAATGTTAAATTGTGTTTTCTGTAATAATGTTATTAGTTATGTCAATGTTATTGATTATTATCTAATGTTTTATTGAATTTATTATTAAATTTAAGCCTATCAGAGCCCACTGCTGAGCACAGGCCTCTTCTCACATGGAGAAGGTTTTTGAGAATTAATCACCACGCTTGCTCAAGACGGGTTGGTGATTTCAAACTTATAATTGTGAAATTATAAGTCCAGTTTTCCTCACGATGTTTTCCTTAACCGTATGTCTAAATACTCTTAGAAAGTACATATGACTCGGAAAAATCACATTGGTACTTGCCGGGATTCGAACCCGCACCCTCACGCATGAGAGGCGGGCCTTAGACTACTAGGCCACCACTGACAATACTATTGTTTTTAATTTAAATCTTATATACTACAATTATTATATTTTGCATGATGTGATAGTCTATAATTAAAAGAACATTTAAGTTATTGTTAATTGTTTGATAATTAAATGAATGTAATAATGTTTTCTTTTGTTGGTTATCCAAATAAATAAATAAATAAATCAGTGCGACGGAAATAGAAATGATTATATTGTCCATGGTCAAATACCAAAAGTTTGTATTATTCGGTCCGTTGAATCATTACTATTACCCCGTTGCCATAACTGAGGTAATGTATCTCTTTAAAGTGGCCAGTCTTTTGCTCAAATTCGACTTTAATATCAAACACAATTTACATTCTGATCTAACTAACATAAAAAAACATGCTGTTTAGTTTATCTATCGTTTATATGTTTGTTTTAAATATATTATTATTCGATTTAATGTTATTTTTTAATAATAATTAAAATAATGTGTAGAAATCCTTATATAAGTTAAACATTGATGGGGCAATCCGGATAATAATATTGTTTTATTTTATGAAACCGTAGATGCCAATGACTATAATAATCATATGGCTTCCGATGCTCTTCTATGTTTATTAGTTCTCAAGGGGATAAAACAAATTAAGTTGTAGCCGTTGTCAACACTGACAATAGCTAAAGTTTACTTACTTACTTAAGATGCAGACTTCAGCTCATTCTGAACTAAAATTGACAGACAATGACAGTATGGTCAGTTTCGATGTACAGTCATTATTTACTAGTCTACCTGTTCTTGACTGCATTGAGATTGTAAGAGGTAAGTTAAAGGACAAACATATGCCTATTGAATATGCAGATCTGTTAAAGCATTGCCTAACATCTGGCT
>JAAAKD020000146.1:6302125-6322599 GCA_010014825.2 Danaus melanippus
GCCGGCCTGAGAACTACGTCGGAAAAATTTGCCTGAATATGTCTGTCCCTGGAGCGAGACCCCCAGGACGCCCACGGAAGCGATGGTTGGACACCGTGAAGCAGGATATGAGAGCCAATGGACTTACTACCGAGGATGCTAAAGACCGTGCAAAGTGGAGGAGCTTAAGTAGGAAGGCAGACCCTGGCTAAAGCTGGGAAATTGCCAGGAAGAAGAAGAAGAAGATATTCATACTAATAAATATATAGTTACATATGTATACATGTAACTATATATTTCCTTGAACATTATTCATAAAAATCAGTGGTGGCCTAGTGATTAAAAGGCCCGCCTCTCATGTATGAGGCCGCGGGATCGATCCTGGCAAGTACCAATGTAATTTTTCCGAGTCATATGTACTTTCTAAGAGAATTTAGACACTGATTAATGCATTCCCAAAGAAGGTTGATGTCAGGCAGGTGGCCGGTCGTAAAAAACAATTAGCCAAAACTATTCACAACATTTAAGGCAGACCCTGGCTAAAGCTACGAAATTGCCAGGTAGAAAAAGAAGATTACCTTGAACATTCTTCATTGTGAGACTATTTATATAAGCACATAATAAAGAATGTTATAATATAATAAATAATAATAACTTCCAAAATTATTTTATATATATAAACAATAGCTTTATGATTTCCTTGTCATTAAATATTGTTTCAATCTGATAATAAAACAAACAAAATTCGTCTGTATGAAGGTAATATAAAAAGATATTATACATATACAGGGTGGCGCAATAGAACGTGCATATTTAAAAAATAAATACCAAAGGTATAGCTAACATAAAACTGAGGCATTGTAAAGTAATAACTGAAGTTTAATTTTTAAAATAACATCATCTAAATGGTGACCCTCTTTACGACGGCACTCCTCTAACCGAAAACGGAAATTATTGAAAACTTCCTTCAATAGTGCTGGTGCAATTGGTGCTATTTCACCACGGATATATATATCGAATTTAATACCTCTCCGTTGTTTTTATTGAGAGATACATCAGCATTGTTGACGTGACCAGCTATACTAATTCAGTACATTCTATAACACTCCAGAACAAAACTTAAATTTTTGTATTTCTTCAAGGTTTTATATTCTTCAACTATCCGCACCCAATAAACTTTAGTGAGCCCAACCGTCGTATTTATACTGAAATACATACAGTTCTATTCGCCTTATGATTTCACTTTTAACAAATATTATGAATACCAATAATTGATGACAGGCACAAGTAATTTTCATGCTGCATCCGTCATTAGTTCCGAGAACGCCTATACACAATTATAAAAAAATATTTTCGCTTCTAAATTAATGCTAAGAGTCTTCTTGATTCATATTTATACTTCACCATATATTTAGTATTGTTCGATGACAACCACTTACCCTCTTCGATTGTGGAAAGCGGATTGTGACCGGTACAGTCTACAATTCCCATTGTAGTTGATTGTATAGGAGATTACTTCTTTACAATTGATGCTATATCTCAATACAGAAGCTGTTATATATCAATGGTTATTATATTTAGTGAAATATCAATATTATTTTTAAAAAGGTTTTCAAATTAATTATCTGGACATAAGACGGGTCAAGAATGGTTCACGTTCAATGATATGCAGGCAATTTCACTATTTTTTTTCATGTAGTCTAATCTAGGGAAAGAGCTATTTTATATTGGATTTGCTACTTTTATATTTTGTCGATGTTATGATAGTAACTACTACAAAATTTATATTTGTTTTAATTATTTTCTTCATTGTTTATAGTCATGTTACGTTCGCGCTACATATTAAGATATAAAAGAACATCGCCGGGGCACCATCGTTGTATAGATAAAATATCATATAATAAGTGACGCCGCTGACTCCGCGGAACGAACACCAAGCCGTGAGAACCAGAAGATTTCTGATATCACTCAAGCTATGGAATGGTATTGCCATCCTAATATCGGGGCAACCATGTAGTCTTAGGTATGGGTTATAAGTTTTAATATGTAATTCTTATTAGAGATGAAACCTCTTAGCATTCAACTGATTCACCGAGCGGGTGCCGGGTCCATTGCGTTGCAGGGAGAGGAGCTTCAACAGTGCCTGGGACTTGCGACCCAAGTGTAGGTTTAAGGGGCCCCTATCTAACGCGCGTTAAACGCTCACCTCCAATGTCCAAGCTCCTCTTTCTACCTAACCAAATTTGAAAAGAACCTACTAGGACTGCCATCGATGTACGTTCCAAGAATATATTAATGTGAATTCTGGACAGGCCCAAGTCTTTTAGTAGGTTGTAGAGAGATTTCGCTGTTATACCTCTCGCTCCAACTTCTACCGCGTACAAATCCACGACGAACCTATTTGGAGTGAGTTCGTTAGTGAGCTCGTAATATTTGTTGACCTTGATGGTATGGTCTTTGGGGATGTTGGTTTCCCAAGGAACCGTAAGCTCTATCATCACAACGCGCTTTAAAATTCGCGAATACAAATATAAATCCGGTCTGGAGGCCGAAGCACAAATATCCTCGGGGTTATTGTATTGTTTTTCATACGTGTCCATCATGATAGTCCAATCCGAAGCCGCTTTAAGGATGGATTATACATATAAGTAAGTCTCGTAGTTTCCCTGGAACCTCCGGTTGCCATTCTATATAATAGACAATTATTCCAAAAAATATGTTATAACCACCAAAGTATCAAATCGTTTCATCGTTATTCGTTTATCGTCACCCAAATTAAGTAATTAGGTTAAAATTAGAATTAATCGCCATGTAAGTAATTAAATTACTCTTTGATGTTCCGATTATTAAATGATTTAAATCATATTAAACATACGCTGAATTAAATTGGGCATTAATTTCATTTAATCGAATTATATCGGAATTAATTCTCTTTCGTCCCCAGAGGAAGGCAAACTTCAGCTTCGGACAGAAGAATTTAGAAATTAAATTGAGTACGTCTTATCTTTTTCTCTTTAATTGTATCTTCATTGGAATCAAATCTGATTTATACTTTTATAATAAAACTACATGAATTGATTTATTAGTTTTAATATAATGTAAAAATATTATATTCCCAAAGGTTTTATTAAATTGATAAAATATGTAAGAATCAAATAAAGGTACGCTTGAGTGAGGCTATTTTTCATTTGAACTTATCGGTCTTGTTTTATTCTAATAATAAGTGGCCAAAAAATAATCAACCCGATAAGTCAACACTAAAATATATTTCCAATCAGATCGTAATATGATTAAAGCATATTATTAAAGCAATGTAACGTATTATTGGGAGACTTTCTGATATTTTGTACTCGTATTACAGTTTGAACGAATGAAACCTTTGTTTCAACAGGAGCTGGAGATATTTGTTGGAGCGAACATTTAGGCTCTGGTTGGAGAATGTAAATGATGTACGTGTCGCGAGTCGTCTCGTTAAAGGAGACCTTTGAATATTTTATGAGGCACGTCGTTTAAATTACGAACAGCTTCCAATCTCAATCAGACATGTGAGGTAGGAGTCGTGATATGCGCATAACCTTTAACCTTCTTGAAAAAAACTTATAAAATCAACTTATTTAATATGTTATTTCATCCTTTTAATGATTCATTACGCCCCGAATCGTAAGACAACAGATTTTTTTATCTCTTTCTTGTTTTTAACCCATACACAGTATAAATATATAACAAATGTGTGAGGATCATTGTACGAGTACATTTATTTTGAGACACAATTAAGTACAATGAAGGTGTTTATTCTATTCAGTAAACATTCAACAGAGTTAGATAACTGTATTTTTTTCATTTCTGTTTCTTAGTAAATCTTCATAGAAAAAAATTTTTACATTGACATTAATATTGTAACTATGAAAAGCAGTCCATGTTACAGGATCTTATTATAAGCGATTATGAATTTTCATTGCTGTTCACTGAGGATGGAGTCGATGAGAATTAATTGAACGTTTCAACGTCAATACTTATGGTTCCGCTTAATGATGACGAAAAGAAATTGAGACAAGGAAGGTATTTTAACAAAAAGAAAATTTCAATTGTTATTTTTACTGTAATATTTCAGCATTTTCAGATATAATTATGTGAAAATATAAGTTATATTCTATAGGTTTTATTGTTTAATTCAGCATATAATTTCAATAAACGGATTAAAACAGATGAATTCAGTGCCATGCGTATTATATGATGCATATGCTTCGTGCATGCAGATGACTGTCTTAAGTGTGGCTCAATAAATTATATGAGCTTGGGGAAATATGTCATCAAAGGAATATAATTCATAGAATTCTGTATTGTTAGTCATATGTTCAAAAGAAAATGAAAAGAGAATGAATGTAGATAACAAAAGATGAATAATCTTCTGTGAGCGAAACTGAATTAACAAAGCCTTGTAATGCACTTTATCACAAAGTTGGTAATACATATTTTCGTAGAAAGAAGTTTTAATATTATTATATTAGCGTAAAGTTTCTTAAAATTATACAACTGGGAAAGGTGATTTTTATTTAGAAAGATATCCTTGAACGACAAACTGACGAACATGTTTCTTCATTGCTAATACAAATTAAAATATTTGTATATTCTAATTTTTATTAATTTTTACGGAGAGAAAAACTCATGAGTTTTTGTTTATTACATATGCATAAATTTGACTTCATGTTACATAATTTTTTTGTGAGTACATCATCTTCAAAGGACTGTCAGGGTTAACACTCTCGGTCATATTTTTATTTCTTCAATACACAATTGATAAAAAACCATTGGTATATTTCATATTTTACCAAAAAAAATTATAACATATTTTTTTTATTTTCAATTGAGTGGACTACATTATCAATTTTTTATTGATTCAAAAACATCAGAAAGAAAATTGAGACGAAACTGTTATTGAATATAATAAAACTCTTACGAATTAGTTAAAAATATTAAAATTTAGAATAAAGAAAACTCAAATATGAATTTATTCCATGAAATATACTAGGATTAAAATAGAGAGGCATTGCATTTGTATGACTTCCCAAGAAGACAAGCCAACTATTTGATCTTTGAATCTCGTTCTACGGTTTATATTTAATTAAACTAAGTTTTAACAGGAATAGAATTAAAAACAGCACTCTAGAATCAAATAACTCGATTTCCTTTTAAAAGCGCTGGTGATTTTCAGTCTGTTTTTAGATTTAGAAATAGTTAATACTGATTTAACAATTGGGTCTAAGAAAATAACGATAACAATCAACTTTTATTTACTGTTTTATAAGAAAGCTTACAGTGTAGAAGATATTTAATATATAATAACATTAAATAATATACATTATTAGCAAAGGCTCTATATTTATTCATATTTCGCAACCATGACAATTCAATTTACAAGCTTGAAAGTGTAAAGTAATGTTTTTATACACACGAGTAAACCAGTGTTTCGCCAAAGTAATCACAGTTATTTTAATATTTGAGTAATTAATAAAATATGTCTCTTTGAGGTAATATAAGAAAATCTTAAATCAAATTGACTATATGAAAATAAACATTGATTTTATTTGAATGTGTTACTAATAATATTGATAATTACCAACTTTAATAAAGAATAAATATATCTGAAGGAAACGTAAGATTTATATTCACAAAAGTTCTTAAGTTCAATAATAATTATTAATGTTTCCGTCATCTATACGTCTTATTTAGATTATGTGTTTTTAAAAAAACTTGAAAGACAAACGAAACACCTTGTTTTTTAAATGGCATTTCAGTATGTCATAAACAACTATATATATATATATATATATATATATATATATATATATATATATATAATATTGAATATTAATTGCGGAACAACTCTATTGTCTTTGTTTTGTTAGAACTTCTCAATGTTTTTATCTAACGTCTCCTCTCACACTGACATCGATTCTTTCTCAGAACGCTGTGAAATTGTTGAAATAAAACTTTCAAATAGGATCCCTTTTTTTGTGAATGCGAATCACGAATTCCAAACGAGTTATCTACGTGTCTTATAACTATAGATGTTGTGTTAATATATAACATATTGTATTTTATTGGTATTAATTTTATAGAATAGATCTGGCTTGAAACTTTGTTCCAGTCAAGAATAATAAGCTTTTAACTGAAAAACGTTAAAGATGTGGATGTAAAAAGTTATAATTAATTAGATGATTTCTGTACTCAGATTACTTCTGGTAGTACTGGACAAAGATGAAACTAGATGTACTCTCTAAGAGTATTTAGACATCACTGATTAATGCATTCCCAAAGAGAGTTGACGTCAGGCAGGCGGCCGGTCGTAAAAACTATTAGCCAAAACTATTCACAACCTGTAAGGCAGACCCTGGCTAAAGCTGGGATATTGCCAGGTAGAAGAAGAAAGATGAAAGTAGATTATTATTCAACTTTCTCAAAAACTATGAATATATTATACTATATACAAATCTTCACCATATACTTGAAAAACAGATACCATCATGTTTCCAAGAAAGCTTACAAATTAACCTTTGTCTTGCGTTTTGTTCTTTTTTTATTTCCAGTGATATATATTATTAATTAATGTATTAAATTTGGTAATTTATTATAATATTTTGGTGTTAAATTCCTGTAGCAGCCTGTGTATAAATTATCATTGTTTAAATTAAATAACTTTAGAATAGAAAACTTTCATTCAAGCGAATCATGTGACGCGAATTATATAAATTAAATTAATAAATTATTTACTATTGTTCTCAAAAAGTATGGTTTACGTTTAAATAAACCTATCGGTTACATTTTTGACTAATATTATTTTATTATAAAATTAATATAACTCTTTGAAAATATACTTGACTGTTTAAAATAAACTAATCTTATTTCATTGCTACTTTTCTATAAGTGACTTTTCTATAAGTGAAGGTACATGCGGCTATTAAGGTCTGTCGGCTAATAAGGCCTAAACATTAAAAATCTTACTTAGAATACGATTTTAAGCTTATGGTTACTCTCACACACGTATCTTAAACGTAGAAGGCTCCACCAGGCGCCAAATCTTGGCTACCGTACTCGCTTCAGCTACTGGCTTGTTAAATGTTGTCAAGAGTAGCCACATGTCACGTTTTTACAAATATTGGTTCTGGTAAAACGTAAGTATTTCATAAATTATTGTATTTATCTCCTTGCACTTACTGTCTGTATTATTATTAACTTATGCTCGTACATGCGGCTATTAAGGCCTGTCGGCTAATAAGGCCTAAACATTACAAATCTTGCTTAGAATACGATTTATATATATATATAATATTAGGTGGTTTCTGAACAGCCGTGTTGCGGTAAAGCTTACTTGATATTCTATAAACGTTCAGATCTTTGTTACAGAAATGAAAGTCGGTAAACTTTTCCTCCAACGCCTTGTTAAATGTTATTATTCCTATTGGCGTCGGCCGTCCGTATCCCTAAGTTTTTAATCACCCAGTAACATAATCTTTTCGTTAATCAATTTCATACCATAAAATAATTAACAAAAGATTCTTATATTTATATAAATTTTAATTAGCAGTTAGTTAACTTCCTTGTCTTGAGATCGTTGTTCAGATACCTACTGTTGTTTATGATAATATTTAACAAATTCCTATCTTAGATAAATAAACTGAAATATTTAAATTCAGTGAAAGCGAATCTCTTGTAAATTATTTGAATCTTCATTATTATATAAATAAACATCCGTCGGCGAAAGTAATGTTGCCGATATCTGTAATATTAATTAGAAAAGAAAAATGAAATTCACCAAAGTGAAAATTCTTGCAGTATTTCAAAATAAAGTCAGATGAAAGACAATAGCGACCAAAAGCAGCGGTCGGACTAGCTGAAAGGACAATACAACATGATATTTTTATTTTTAACGACTTCTATAGAAATATTTCATATTTTTGAACATAAAAATTATTAAAACCATAGTAATTTTTACTTACAATAATATAGATGTAGAATTGTGAATGTCACGTTGAGATAAAAAGAAAAAGATAATTTAAAAAATGATCTACAAAGAAAGCTCATAAAATTAACAAATAATCAAAGATTCAAGCGTTATATTTATCTAAACATATACACGGTTATAAAAAATGCTTTTTTTTATTTAATATAAGAATTCAGATTATAGAAAAAAATAAATGCACTTTTTTATATTAATTACAATTTCAAGTCATAAATCACGTTTGTACGTGACACGTCTTGTCACGCTAACGGAGGCCTTTTGGATATTGTGTGGAGCACGTTCTTATGAATTACGACCTGCTTCCCGTCAGCCTTATCAGACATATGAACATTTAGAATATTTAGAAATCATGTAACGCGAGGGTAATCACCGGGTCCCAAATACGTCATGTTTACAGCATACGACACATAGACCATGGACACACGATGATTTTAGCGAAACGATTTAAGCTTAACACTACAAGAAAACTGTTACTTCACCACAAATGTAATGAATAAAGTTATTAATATATTATAACCTTTAAGAGCCTTATACAGCTCAAGCTCATTGCCAACAACGCCCTCAAACAATCTGGTATCTAAGATTTTCAACAATAATTAATGAGAACTATGCTTTTTCTGATTTCCTTATTTTTTTTAAACACCATTTTACTTAAAGAGTCACTTCATTTCGATAATATCCATCTGATCTTTGACCTTTAACTGCACCAAATGTGAGTTATTTTATAAAATAAAGGATTTAAATTGATTCTCTTTTAAAAGTATCTCTAATTGAAACTATTCTAAAAGTTGATTCCACTTAAACAAACGTTTTTTTAATATATTTAGTTGGTTTATCCCTTTAATTATTGAACCGTTAAATGATTTTTTGTTCTTAAAGTATGGTTCATCACAGTGTATCCATGTTTGTACCAAACAAAACAAAGTCTAGAAATCTATCTATAGACTTGGTCTTTTGCCACAACAATTTTATTTATTTGACTATTAGTTTGTAAGGTGTTGAAATATATTTAAGGTACAAATGAATAGTGAAAAATGTAGTTTGAATTTAACCTGAAGTCTAATCTAATCTTTATATAAATTGGAACACTCTTTCTCTTTGATTTAAATACAAACTTTAAATTTTTTTAGATGAATATCTTGATCATCGACAGTGCTATCTCTCCCTTCACCTGTGATAATCAGATTCGAAATAACCAACTACGAGAAATCAGGTTTTTGAATTCCCTCTGAAACATTTTCCTGTATTGTATTTTTCGAGTATATACTTTTAAGTCATCTGTTAAATTTATCTTACATCTCTAGAGATAAAGCTTATATATCCTTAAAATCTTAAAGAGTATTGGAATTTTTAATTTTCATAAATAAATTACATTGAAAAAAAAATTTAAATGATTGATAATCTTTAATAAAAAATGTATCGTCATTACGAATAAGACTGAGTGGGACAGATGCAATCATGTATCTTTGAACCTAATTATTTCTGGTATCAATCTATGCCCGAAAATGTTAGCATTTAGCAATAAAAATTAACTGTATTATAAATTAGGATAGAATCAAGAAGTTCGGGAAATGCTTTCAATAATTATCAAAACATTTGACAAACGACGTGAACACTTAAACAAACTTTGAAACTAACATTAACAAAAGAGAAAGTACTATGTTATGTAAAGAAAATGATTTTTTTTTCAAATTTACTTATTACGTAAAATTTGCATTTAAAAAAGAAATTTTTACTTCTGCACAAAATTTTTGAGGTAACTGCATAACACCTTGCATATTCATGAAGTCCGTAAAGGAAATCAGAGAGAAGGAAAATGTTTTTATAACGTATACGTAATAAATACTACTCACACAATTCTCCAAACTACATATCTTATCTACAACAAGAGTAATTGATACATCATTATATGTACTGGTGTGTGCAATACAATATCTCTTCATTACATTGAACACAGTTATATGTACATACATATATGTTATCTCTGTTGCTACATAGGCTTCTAGTACATATGTATATATACAGGCAGACATACTCCACGATAATTATAACAATAGTCGTATGGGTTAATCAATAAATTACTATTTTATTAAATATTTTAAAGAACTTCTAAGTCTTTATTGTCTATTTTCAATGAAACAAATGTATCTTATAATTTGGTCAGTCACAATTAAAATCTCGACATTACAGGGACATAAAAGTAAATTTTATTTTTCTTCTTAAATTATATTCTTATAAACAAATACACTATTTGCATACATATTGCCTTCATTTTGAAAACGATTGCTGGATCTCTTCTTTTTCTTGTGAGATTTCTTTAAATAAAACTAAATTCAATTGTGATACGATCTTAATGAATATCTTGATTGACTCACAAAAAATCAAAGTCAAATGACGCCTCTTTAAATAGACTCTCTGTCAGTAATAAAACTTTTTAGTGTATAACATTATAGAGGAATATATTTTCGTATAATTTCTGTGTTAATTACTTCGTCTGAACATTAATCTATTATTGAAAATATCGTGCCAACAAGATTGACCCCATATAAAAGTTCTTAAGGAATATCAATCGTTCCTTTATAAATTAAGAACGGAATCAATATATATATATATGTATATATAAATATACCTTACTCTTCTACCTGGCAATTTCCCAGCTTTAGCCAGGGTCTGCCTTACATGTTGTGAATAGTTTTGGCTAATTGTTTTTACGACCGACCGCCTGCCTGACATCAACCCTATTTGGGAATGCATTAATCAGTGATGTCTCAATATTCTTAGAAAGTACAGTGATATTTAAATACTCTTAGGCCTTTCAACCACTAGGCCACCACTGACTTCATATATAATATATATATTATATGCGACTTTTAACTCCCTACTGTATTACATCGCGATGAATGTTCCCACTACACCTAAAGGTACTCTATACAAATGGGGCCTTTGAATCCAGAGCTGCAGATATGAATTATTTATTGAACTTACTCCGATTGAATTGAAAAGCCTGAAAAAACAATCGTTATACTTTGATTCGGAACCTGCTTTAGGTTTCTTACAAACTTTAAAATAAACAAGATATAAAGTAATATAAAAGGTTCGATCCTGGCAAGTACCAATGTGATTTTTCCGAGTCATATGTACTTTCTAAGAGTATTTAGACATCACTGATTAATGCATTCCCAAAGAGAGTTGATGTCAGGCAGGCGGCCGGTAGTAAAAACAATTAGCCAAAACTATTCACAACATGTAAGGCAGACCCTGGCTAAAGCTGGGAATTGCCAGGTAGAAGAAGAAAACAATATACTTTAAAACAGTTGTAACATTCCATTTAATGTGTAGTTCAAATAATAATATCAGAATAAATTCAAAAATCTATTGAATTGTGAATAATGATCCCATAATATGACTAGCCCTTGCATCCTTTTTTTTAAGTGAAAGGTGGCAAACGAGCAGACGGTCTACATGATGAGCAGTAGTTACCTTTGCCCATGGACATGCGCAACATCTCTTTTACGGATGCGTTGCCAACCTTGGTTTTTTAGGAATAGGGAGGGGTGGGAATAAGGAAATGACAGGAAAAGGTGGGAATAGGGAAAGAGCAACCGGCTCTCTCGCTCATCAAACGAAACGCAGCCTTATAGGCTACTACCCGCCGATCTTCTGTGAGAGGGTGGTAGTTCCCCGATCGAGCTAGCACATGTTCGATCAGTAATTACATGACTACATATAGGCTGTACCACATAGTAATACCACATTGTAAAAGGTGGATGTATTAGGTCCAGAACTGTTAAGATATATTAATTATTACAAATGAAGTGCATAACCCTGTAGTATCTCATCTGGTTTAAATGAAACTTATGTTTTTCGGATTATACTACGCGACTTTATTTTTGTTTACAGATCTTTTCACATCCCATTTGCCCGTGATCACGGTTGCTGTAAAGTAGCCAAAACGTCAGTAGGATGTAGTTTTAAACAAAAATAAAGTTGGGTAGTATAATCCGAAAAACATTAGTTTCATTTCAATGAATAAAACTCGCGAAAAATCTTAGGTCTCATTATCTCATCTGGTGTCTGTGTTTTCTTCTAATTATCATATATGTAAGTGTCTTCAACGCAAGTCATAATATGTTCACTATCTACAGCTTCATTTTAGAATGCTAACAAGTTTAATAGGAATCAAGCAATGTGAAATTGAAAAGATAAATCTTAAATAGGCTTGAAATTCAAGAAAATAACCATTATTTTACCTTGGGTTAATAGATTACAATTACTCGTAACTTGCAATACTATTATACGTATATATAAATTATAGTGTATATCACTTCTTGATCATATTGTTTATTATTCGTTCCAAAAAAATGTTAAAATATCGGTGAATATAATACTAAAAAGTTGATGTTGATTTCTTTGTTCCCTGACCCTTCGTTAATCCGCAATCCGTTGAGACAACACAACATGTTTACACTTTAACTTATTTTAATCCGTTTATGTATTTTATTCAGGTGTGAATTTCATTACAGCTTCGCCTTTAAGTTATTTTCGCTTAGGATTCTCAACTACAATGGTCATAGTTATTTTAGATTGTATTTTATAGTAGTATCTTCAATTACAAATTGACATATCATAGTCTTCAGTTTTACAACTCCACACGTATAACAACCACCTTAAAAAAGCCTCGCTTTATGAGATATTAGAAACATTTATAAAAATCAGATTATAACTTTATACAAATTAATAATTGCAAATTTATGTATGCTTCCAATTTTTGGTGATCAGCTAACAAACAAGAGCACCGCTGGCGTAACGAACCACGTTGTGATAGTTAAGCCTTGTGCTCTACCAGATTTGAATGCTTAAGCTTTCCCTGAGGGCCTTAAGATCTCTTCTTTGTAATCGCCCTTAGACTATTGTTATCTGCATTTCCCGTTTTAAAGATCATTAAATATATCCGACAAAGTATAGTCGACTTTTTGACCATTAGAGGAATATTCTTTTTAATTTATATAAGTATTATTTCAAAAGCTTAACTTTCTATAGTATTTTTGGTATGTAGTTCTCACACAGTAGCTGTATCAGATTATGTATACATATATGTGACTACAAAAATCAATTGAAATAACTAACAACAGTAATGTAATGTAAAGTTAGTGGTGGCCTAGTGGTTAAAAGGCCCGCCTCTTATGAATGAGGACGCGGGTTCGATCCTGGCAAGTACCAATGTGATTTTTCCTAGTCATATGTACTTTATAAGAGTATTTAGACATCACTGATTAATGCTTTCCCAAAGAGGTTTGATGTCAGGGAGGCGGCCGGACGTAAAAAACAATTAGCCAAAACTATTCACAACATGTAAGGGAAATTGCCAGGTAGAAGAAGAAGAGTAATGTAATGGTCCGATGAGTAAGAGAGACGGTTGCTCTTTCCCTTTTCCCAAACATTCCTCTCCCTCTTCCACAACCAAGGTCCGCAACATTTGCAAGATCGGTGATGTTGCAGCTGTCCATGGGCAACGGTGACTACCTTCCATTGGGTAGACCGTCTGCTCAGTTGCTCCTTTGATATATATATGTCGGAGAAGATGCGAATTCATTATTTTAAAAAGAGTGACGTCAGCCTAACTGACGTCACTTATGACTTTCTTCATGACTCTCGTCAGGCCCCGAGACTATCGGGGGTAACCTCACAGCCGGTTGGACGAATATCTCACTTCGACGAGGTCCGAACCCTCTGACGGCTCGAGCGAGACTATCTGTAATCGGCACTCTCGCCGGCATTTATACCAACCACCACTCATTGTTATTACTACATTTGCACAGCTGACTATGCAGGCGATTTTGCGAGTGACACCTGATAATTTCAACTACCATCAATTATTTATTATTCAAATAGTAATCGCACCGATATACATATAAAATAAAAATCTTGATGGTTGGTCACACTGTTTGCGTATGTAATGATTACCGGGGCCTAAATATTACCGGAATTCTATTGTTCCTCTTTAAATATTAAATAATATTTATTTAAAAAATAAATCGTAATAATGTCTTAGCACTTCTGCCTTTTATATTGAAGATATAAGTAAAAAATAAATAAATGCTTATAAACATTCAAACCGTGGACATAATCACTAAACATGGATGAAATAATTTTATCATTATTTAAAATCATATATGTGAAAGTAATCGTTATATCTTGAACTTATTTATTTCAGTCACTTGGATATCAGCTTGCTTCATTCAACTAATACTTTTTTATTGGTTTTCTTTTTCAAAATTAATAAAATTTTATGTTCGGTTGGTTACAAAAGAAAAAAAATTGTTTTTTCATAATTAAATCTAAATAAACATCCTCGTTTAATTCCACCGGATCGAAATATCAAATATCATTCACCTTTATGAAGTCAGAATCAAAAGACAACAAGAAAAATATCCCGATATAGATTTTATATGTGCGGCTTAATAACTAAGAGTCCTGTAGCTTATCTGTAATTAATTGTTATTTATTTCATTTTCTACATTACTTAGAATGAAAATATGCAACATATTAAAAGCAGTCGCTGTAACACAAGTTCATTCTTTCTTTTGAAAAAAATATCAAAAACATATCTTTTGACATGTGATAAATTTAATTATTAAAACTAAACCGTTATTAACTAAAATATTACTTGTTTTTAAAACGATATAGTAAAAGCTGTGGTATCTGGGAGAGTCGAGTTAAAAAAATTAGTAGACATCATATAATAAGATTGTAGACTTCTAGTTCATTTCAATAGAATTTAGCAATCTTGTAAACAAACGTGATCATCTGATATTGATAGAGACTTGTTTATGCTCCTAGTGATGTGAGTACTCTTTAAGATATTTCAATCTCAATCATTACATTAAAGTATTTATATAAACAATTACTTAAATTTATTTATATGTTGTTAAGTATTTATTAGTGAGCTTGTTTTTATTGAGTTTAGAAATGCATAACTAGTGATTACGCAAAAGAGATTTTTGCTTCCCAATAGCACTAAAATGGAGCACTTCAATTAATGATTTATCACTGCTAAAAGATAAAAAGATAAAATATTATTACTGCTAAAAGATAAAATATTATCACTGTTAAAATTTTATCTCAATGCGTTCGAACCTACTATATCAGATTAGAGTAATTTAGTAAGAAGTTTTATGGAACCGCAAAAACTTGCTCTGTCTGCGAAGTGGCAGTTGGAACTGCTAAGTATTTGCTAGTTGGATGTAAGGTACTCCTTCGTCGTCGTCACGACAGAGTTTTAAAAATCATACGTAAAGCGTTAAGTTTTACGGTAGCCAGAGCACAAAAAAAATAACCACAAGCGAACATTTGAGACCAGACAGAGACAGAGACGAGACCAGATACTTTTCTGTATTCGAGAATTTTTTTCATTTTTAAAGTTACGCAGACGATGTCGCGCGCAAAAACTAGTTCATTATATATTTATCATGTACAAGACTCACTTTTTCAAAGACAAATAGAGTGTCAATTTGACAAATACAATAAATTTTCGAGATCAAAATAATTTTGAGAAATAAACATTTTTTATAATTTAGCACAGTTGTTTAGTGATGAAAAGATTGTTAAAAACACCAGAGATGTAATTATTAATAGGACTGAAATCTAATTGTACTTAAGAACGGCGTAATCTTGGTCAATGGCTTTGTTTAAATGATTGCTAAATTCTATTAAAATGAAATACGATACGATTTGACATAAAATTCAACATTTATTTGACGTATAATATTTATCTTTTGTTCGTATACTCGTATATCCCTCGATACGTCGCTTGTTAGCTAATGCGACCTAATTTTATATGTTCTTGATTGCATAGATTTCTCATACAGCAAACTTTCTCTTCAGTTTACTAGGTGTAACCTGTCAAAATCGTGTTGTCAATGAATTGTGTTATATATTATTTTGTTATAAATATAGGCATAAATTGTGTTCAAGTTATAAGAGATGAAAAGAGAATTTAATTTGCAATGTCATAGAAAAGTCGGAGGCAAAATCACCACATGAAAAAGAAATTTAATTCACCATATTAATAAATACAAGGAAATAGTCGAAACTAACTAAACAGATGCCGTTACTGTGACTCCAAAAAAGGTGGAGTGTGATAGGAGATTTAAAGTTTTGACAATAGTTTAACAGTCCGTTAGCCATTTGATGGACCTCTAGAGCAGGAATTAATATTATCGCCTTGTTAACACATTTAAACAGACATTAGCGCGTGGAGGGACGCTCGAAACATCTAACAGACCATCAAACGCCTTGACAAGATGTTATTTAACAAACATTGATTGGTGAAACTGGGTCTTAAAATGCCAAATTTACCGATTCAAATAAGGGCACGATGGCTATGTTGTTAAATAAACTACAACTCGAAACACGAAGATGAATTTTGCATTGTATGTTTTCTATTTAAATTTAAATCCTTTGACACTCATGCCAATAACTTAGGGCGCTGCTTATAATGAAAACAGGTTTTGGACAAAGTTGTTGTTTGTGGTTTCTTTGGTTATTGTTGCAAAATGAAAAGACAAACGGTTTGTTGTTAGCAATAATGAAATATACATGGTTAAGGTATAATGATATATTTTTTACACAATTCATTGAAATATAGGTGAAGAGCAAAATATCTGGACATATAAAACATTGTAATTACTGTCCGATACTAATAAATTACATGGAAATTGAAGAGTCACCTTTCGAACACACTTTCCATTCTTACGAATGTATATTTGGTGATCTTCTCTTATCTTCTTCTACCTGTCAATTTCCCAGCTTTAGCCAGGGTCTGCCTTACATGTTGTGAATAGTTTTGGCTACTTGTTCATACGACCGGCCGCCTGCCTGACATCAACCCTCTTTGGGTAATCTTCTCTTATACAAATATCTAACGGATTCTCTATGTATATCGAAAACAACATTTTAATTTTGTTTAACATAACACTTTATAAAAGGAAAATTATTTTTTCCGCTTTTCATCGAAGTTTTTAAACAAAATATTCTGTTTAAGAAAAGCTTGGTCTGTGAATTATTTTGTCTTAAAAATATTTCCCAGCCTGACATCAGTTGTCGACAACAAAGAAATATTGAAAATTCTTTTACCACAAAATTACCAAATGATTTACAGTATTAAAATAATTTAAACAAAAATACAACTTCACTAAAAATTTGGATCGATCCTTGAGGTGTTTTATAATAATGTTTGAAACGTATATAAACCTATATAAAATAAAAAAAAACACCATTTTACTATTACGAACGACTCAAAACCAAGGAAATATTAACATAAGAATAAATAATAAAAGTTTTATATGTATGTCTGTAAGGCTATTTATCATAAATAGACGGCTATGTTATCTTAAGATTCATTTTGTAGCTGAAATTATGAAATTGTTTTGATTGTATCGTATCGAGATTTATTTTATTGTTTTTGTGTCATATAATTTTAATTTACAAATTAATACATAAATTATAATTCCTATTTATTCTAGTCAGATTACTTTCATCATTAACGATGAAACTATATTATCTAAGAATGAGTTAGGCCTTTGTGTCTAATCTAAAACTACTGAGTTTTTCGAAGAATATTAGTTAGTGTTATTTGAAATTTGTGTTATAAACGTCATATGATTATAAATTGACAAAAGGAATATCAAAAATGATGAAATAGAATATGAAACGTAACTATTACAAACGGATTGTGATGTCTTATCAATATATACGGTAATTGAATTGAAATTTCTCCTCCTACAATCTGTTTTTGTTTTATGAAGTGTTTTAAATATAGGAATATACTGAAAATGTTTATAAAAGTATATTTGTTAGGCAGATTTTAATGAAATTACATATTGAAAGACATGAAATATTGTACGCGGATATAATTATCATTCACAAGCAGTCAGATATCTGTAAGGCTACATACAAGAATGCAATATAACAACTTATAAACACACATGGAGTGCCACATATGTATGTATATATTTCCAAACTTCTATCAAAAACTTATGAAAACCAGGGAGACCTAACATAAACATCCTCTCCCTGTGAAACCGATGGTCCGTCTAGATAAGACTTCAACCAACTGTTTTTTTATGATTAAAGCCGGTCGTTTGAACAAATTCGCTGTTAGACGAGGCTGATCATGACTGTCAAAAACATTGGTGATGAAATCATCAATATTAAGAATGATTCCACTAAAAAGGATTCAATGTTCAAAACTAACTTCACTTCTTATTACGAGGTACATTCAAGTCGAGCACATAGTTACTCTCTCTGACTTTTTATATTTTAGTATACTTACACGGGGATTAAGTTTATTTGAATGTAGTGCTTTTACAAGAACTGCACTATTTGTGTTTAATAAATGTCTTTGTTCTGACTTCTCCACAATACCGTGTGTAATATATTAAATACTAGACTAGAAAACTTAACTCACAAGAAAATCAGACAAGTAAAAGCCAAGTATAAAGTTGATTTGAAGTTAAATTTATTTACATGTTGAAGACTATGAGTTGTAAACTTGTCGTAGCACCAACCTCTTTGATGCTGGGCTATAATTAAATGATGTTCTCATTTCGGGTGTGACTGTTAATTGAGGAAGCATCATTAGAACAATTTAGGTAGAGTTTTATTTCTTTAGCTTAAGTAAAGTCAACTCTGCTAGTTTCTGGCACTCTCACACAGGTCATAGTCAAATATATTTGTATTTCTCTGAATATTTGTGAAAACTGAGAGCTCTAATTCTTTTATATGCTGAAAAGTAAATTCCTACACTGCAGTTCCAGGTGTCTCTGAGAGATGATTCTTAGTTTCAGTCATATCTCCAATCTGTTTGTTAAGGTATTAAATTAATACTTAAATCATTCAGAATTATTTTTACAAATTGATCTCAAGAGTCCTGGCAATCCAAGACATCGAATTAAACGCACTTATAACCACATCATATATAATGAAAAAATATTATTAGTACCTGTGATAATATTACCATTAATAGGTGTTTACAATAAAAGTAGAATTTTTGTAAGAGTTTAAATAAGAGAATAAAGATAGAGAATGAATACTATATTTAATGTCATTTCATATGATGGGTTTTAAAAGTATAATTTAAAATAAATTATCCATAACTATAATAATCAAGAAATTAAAAACACAATAATTTTTTGTTTCAGTTTTGAAGTATCAAGCAAATATGTATATAAACCACTTCGATAAATGATTCTTACTAAAGATAAATTTAACTTAGAATATATTTAAATATAATTATCATATTAATATCTCAAGCAATATTCGGAGTAAATAAACAATGATAGGATTAGTAGGGATCACATAAATTAGTTCACTTGGATTAAGACGTAGACTTGAATGCATATTGTTATGTACAATATATTTAATGGTTATCCTATACGGGGACCTTCCTCATATACAAGTAATCAAATTTCCTAGAACACGTCTCTGTGTTACAACCATAAAGGAAAATTGGATTAAGTATTGTATAGTGTTCTCAGTTCTGTTTGATAAAGCCTCAAAATCAATGAACATAATCTCCAGTGTTATACTCTGGAAGGCTTTGTGCTTCACTATACTTCCTTTATGTAACATTCTTATAAGAGAACCGTTGAAACCGTTCTGCTTGAACTAACAAAGCTCTAAGGCGAAATCTATTATTTATATTATATTACAAAATGTATTGGGTAAAAGACTAATGGTTTAAAGGGAGAAACTATTCAGATTTCCTACATTTAATCCACAAATTAAATAGTATAATTTTAGATGACTTAATGATATCTGACATTTTCGAGTATTATTATTTAAATAAAACTAAGATTTTCGGACACAAAGCATTTTTTTTAATGTCTATCAGCTAGTCCGCTTATTAGTCATTTACAGCTAACGATTTATTAAATTCCTAGCATACCTCTAGAATGACTGCAGAATACGCTTACTATGTCCCGTCCCGAGGTCCTGTGGTGAAGTCACCGATAAGGGATGTTAGTTTTATAATTAGGTGCTAAGTGTCAAATTCTTGCCATCTCCTCAGTTGAGATTGGGATTTTTTTAAATTACAATAGCCTCAAATTAAATTACAATAGCCTCAAATTTAAATTACAATGCGAAAAAGCCTCGGTATGCACCTGCCTTCACGAGCGAAGATCTGTTGTTTATCAAACCGAATGTGGTTACCTGTTTTGTCCATTGTATGTTCACAGACTGCTGGCTTCAACTTGCGCGTATTTTAATGCCCAAGACATGTTATTATATCCTTATACCGATGTTCTTCTATATTTGTCCAATGTATAACAAGCCACAGTCACAATCAAATTTTTATACACCCACATGTTGTAAAGGAATGGTACTCTTAATTGGTCTCAAGAATTAACACACTTTCTTGTATGGTTTTTATATATTCTAGATAGAGACATTCCTCAAGATGTTGCCTATTGTC
>JAAAKD020000146.1:6349328-6360914 GCA_010014825.2 Danaus melanippus
GGGCTGCAACTTTTTATCACAGGAAGGGCGAAGGGTACAAAGGAAGCGGTGCACACAGGACAGTCGTAAAATTGCATTTAACAGTGCAGATGTCCTCTAAGATTGAAAGTGCATGTTTAGGAAACTGATTGAAATATAAGAATAAGTGAAACTAGAGTTACTATAATATTTATTGAGAATATAATGAGACTATTGCTGATTAATTTAATACCACGAATGTTGAAGACTCGTGAAGAAAGATGTAAGTTATCTTTAATTCTAATGAGACGTTGATATATTAGATTTAATTTTTATTTGTTTTAAGATATCAGAAGAACATAATTTAAATAATTTAAATTCATATAAAAATGGAAATATTGTGTCTTGTATTAAAATACTTTAATTAAGATCAATAACATAATTTTCTAGGCTTTTAATAAATTGGACTAAAAATATTTTTAGTCAGATATAAAAGTATCACTGATTTAGAATAACCTCTAATTTATAAAATGTTCATAAATATTATTGATATGACCTATTAAGTTATGTAATATAAAAATATTTAAAGAAAATATTATCACCGTCACAAATTTAAGAAGCGGTACTATTATTTTTTATGTATTTGGTGCCCCAGATGGTTTAGATGCACAAAGCAATCATTCAGATGGCGCTTCAGTCTGTATCTAGGATATTTAAAACGAAAAGGCTGCAACAACGTACGTTACCAAATGTATTATTTGAAAGCGCTCTACACATACATTAAATTAAATTTAATATATCAAGATTTAACGACGTTCTTCATCCTTAAAGGACATGCTCAGTAGGGTCTCGGTGAACAAATAAATGTTATATTATCTCCAAACTTTATGAAGGGTTAGGAATGACAAACATACCGATAGTATAAGGACATTAAACGGTAGTGACGGTTTAAAATTAATAAGAATATACTATGAAATAATGTAGTGTATGTATAAAAGAAAAAAATGGATTTATTATAACATATAAAACATAATATATATGTTATAATAAGTCCGTATAACATAGTGATTATATTATATAATATAATGACTCTGAGAACATCTAGTTTGAAAGAAAAGTATAAGATAAATTTACTTTATAAATTATTTTCTAACTTCACACACAATAAAAATGATAAAGTCGTTTTAAATCTAATCCATTCTGATGTAACTTTGTCTCATGGGACCATCTTATATTTTTATTTATGAGAGAGGTGGCAAACGAGCAGACGGCATACTAGATCGGCAGTAGCCATTGTCGTCCACTTTCATCCGCAACATAGGACATCTAACGGATGCGTTGCCAACCTTCGTTTAGGAATAGGGAGGAGTAGGATTAGTTCTACACCTCCCTATTTTTTTTCCTTATGGAAATGATAGGAAAGGGTAGGAAAAGCGAAAAGGCAACCGACTTTCTCATTCATCGGACGAAATACGGTCATTAATGTATACTTCACACCGATCTTCTGTGAAAGGATGGTACGTCACCAGACGAGCCCAGCCCACGTTCGAGCTGTAGTTACTTAACCACAACACGGCTCTACCACCTATAAATGTTTCATATTTGTAAATTAAAAAGAAAATATTTAATATTTAATTCATAGAAATCAAATAGGTATGACTTACTTTATTATCAATCAATTAAGATACTATATTTTATACGAAAAATGAACCAAATTGTGTGATCTGTGGAAGTAAAAATATCTAATATCATACACTACCTGAAACTGAAGACAGACGACTCTCATTCACGGTTGAAATGTAAATCATCATATGAAATATGGAGTATTTCTTGAACGAAATATTCATCGTATGCATATTACACGGAGACAGATTACAACCCCTGGGTATTATGGTATTACAGCTCTTAGCGTGAGAGGTGTGAGCACCGAATTAAAATTTTATCTGTACCTATATTAATAATGTTTGTAGGTCGATGCATCACTCATAAAACTACTATCTATAGACAAAAAAATATATATATTTATCAGTATCTGTACGACTCACCACAGCTCTTAGTTTTATAATAAATTCAAGCTAATTTAATACATAATAA
Organism: Danaus melanippus; assembly: GCA_010014825.2. Lineage (NCBI taxonomy): Eukaryota > Metazoa > Arthropoda > Insecta > Lepidoptera > Nymphalidae > Danaus > Danaus melanippus. The sequence continues at coordinate 6,351,381 of JAAAKD020000146.1, forward strand.
AATTCAATACGGACGCATTTCGTGTGAATTATTTTTAAAATGATAATAGCTTGTAAGGCTTAGCGCCGAGACTAGGGTTGCGACAGAGTTGAAAGGTTATCTTCACAGGGTTGTACCTAACGAAAATATTAAATAAAGTATGCAAAGATTTTTACAACTATATAATATAATAAGTATAATCATATATATATGTACTCCTTTTCAATACAACAAAAACCGTGACATTCGCTAACTATGAACTATTAAACGTTGTATTAAACACACTCACCCACACTGTTTATTTTCTGAATAATTCCTCTGTTATTCTGATTATATAACCAGCGGAGTTAATGTCGCCCGTATTTGGACAGTTATTGAGCAAACAAATAAACATATTACATTGCAACTCCCTCATGAGTTCTGTTACTGAATTAAATGCTTAAATGTCAAAAAAAAATATAAATGAAACTTATCTCCATTGTTAATGATATTGTAAACTCTTACTTAACTCTGTTTATTCAATGAGAATACAGCCGCAGTCTTTTTCTAATATTATTCAGTTGTTTGTTTCCGTTTACTAAAAACTTATGGATCGATTATAGTGAAACATTATGATTCTATAGTTCACATATTAGAATATGATATAAAATGTAATTAATTCTTATATTGACTAATTATTCTTAAAATGGGTTTGGTTTTTATTAGCCTTTGTATTTTGTAATAACTCACATAACACACGATAGATGGCAGTGTTTTATGGTTACTATAACTTTAATATTCACAATTTTTTGATCAAAAATGACGAAGTGGTAACTGAAACAAGTATAATATTACAGAAAAATGATATTCAGAAGATCGCAGATTCATATTTTAACATTTTGAAGTTGTAAATTAATTGTAATAATCTATACCAGGCCTATTTTTAATCTCCTTTATTAATTAGCTTATTATTTTATTTTTCGTATATATAACTGTAAGTACCAGCCCTACAAATGGCATTTGTGTTATCGAGATGTTCTTGGCATCAGTCAATCTGAGCTGATTCAAGAGCGCGTCCGCAGCATCACCAGTCTCTTATCACAGCGCGTTATTAGAAGTACGTATTTTTTGACAGCTTTGTTATCGATTTATTGTTTTTATAATTAATAATAAAAACGTAGTTAACACGTTTCATTTTCGAGAACTCTTCAAATTTATTTTTTTTTAGCCTTGTTTATTATATTTGCATTAGTTTTTTATATCTTTTAAAAAATCTGTGTTCCCTCCAGTGAGCTAAACCTTGGACAATTTGAATTATGGATACAATTATTGACAAACTTGTAACGTAATATAAGTGACGTCTGTTTATAAAAACTTAATCATTTTAGTAAAAATTTCGTTCTTGTAATGCGAATATTTATTGATTATTTGACATGATTAATTTAAATTAAGATGTAATGATAGAAATAATATGATTTATACATATACGAAGATTTTTTGATAAACTTAAACAACAACTATCTAAAAGGCAGATAATTTTTCTGTTTTACATATTACTATACGAATTGTTTTTTGAAGTAAAACTTCTTTACGGACTCTTGAATTGGGAGTAAACTGGTGAATGCGTGACGAAAGCGTCACGAAAAATGTGATCTGGCGCAGCGAACGAAAGTGAGAGGGAGATATAAGTTAGTGAAGACATATAGAGAGAATGTTCATATATTACTGTGAGGGCAAGGTGGAGAAAAATGCGCGCGTACATTTTCTTTCTTGCTTCCTTTCATAGCCAGTGCATGAAATATATATATATTTGTATTTCAGTCAGTACTTCGTTTTTAGTTTTTTCTAGACATCTTTCTAATCTTCATTCGAAAACATATGCATCTTATTTCTCATATCATATGCCTATTGTTTCGGTCTTACAATCAACGACAGTAACTACTGATGTATCCGATGATGAATATAATAAAAATAATAAAAATAAGGAAAGTCTATTGAAAAATATTAATTTATTAATGATAACCGATAATAAATACAAATATTCGTATAAAATTAATATGTGTATATGTATATACATGTCTGTATTATACATATATAAACATATATATAAAGTTCGCAATGAGGTCATCCGACAAAGAACCAAGGTAACCGACATAGCTCGCAAAATTTGCTCGCTGAAGTGGCAATGAGCTGGTCATGTCTGCCGAAGGACTGATAACCGATGGAGCAGAATTGTCCTAGAATGGAGACCGCGACTCGGCTACCGTAAGGTAGGACGCCCCCCTGCCAGGTGGACTGACGACCTGAAAAAGGTCGCTGGAGGGGACTGGATGCAGAATTCGGAGGACCGGGTATTGTGGCGCGAATCGGGAGAGGCCTATGTCCAGCAGTGGACCAAGATTGGCTAATTGATTGATGATTGAAACATATGTATATACATATATATGTGGATGGAGCGAAAGAAGTTTCACTTCAGTCGTATGGTCTAAAGCACACTGGTTCTAATTTTTTTTACTGTGTTCATAGTAAGTGATGAACAAAGTTTATATTTGGGGACGTCACAATCGTTTCATAACTTTATCTTAATTCTGACCAATCACAGTGGTTTTGGCGTTAACGGCAGATGTGTTATATAGTATTTAAACTCTTTCGAGATGTCACTAACATAACTAAAAATGCGTTACTAAAATTATATTTAATACATTAAAGAAACTTCATACTGTATAGCTTACAAAATTGTTGTTTAAACCTACTTGATTTTCAATAAGTATTTAGTTGAAACTACATAAAAAAATATATATTTTGACATTTCTATAACAACTATTATAATTTTTAGTCTAAATCACGCATCATTCATTAAGTGAGGCTGTTTAAACACAACCCTTTTCGTTTTATTCCTATAATTCCCCTGAGTGACTACAAATTGTTGCCAGTCGTTAACTAAATTCGTTACATCGGCCTTTCGTTTTAAAGATTTACCAGTTTATTTCAGATTACAAGAAAAGTAACTGACCATTTTCTTGACTTTTTTTAATAATATTTGTTACATATCTCTGTCAGTATTTTAATTAATCCATCAAGATTTATCAGACTTCACTTTAGGAGTATATTTAATATGAAAGAATTAAATGTATTAACAAAAATAACTTTATTTATAAACTTAATAATGAGAATCGTCTTCAGTGTTCAAGTTGTAGGTGCAGGAGACAAGCTGTCATTAAAGAAAGATTATCTTTAAATAAAAGCAATCTTATCTTTACAGCTCTTTATATGAATCTCGAGAAAAACTTTCAGTGTGCATATTGTCTGACAATATACGAACATATTAATAACAAGTACATCTTATTTCTTCTTACGTGGATGAATTTAATATTCCTATGTTTTGTGCTTTTTTTATTATAATTTTGTAAATAACATAGTAATTATAATAGTAATTCTATACTAATTAAATTGAAATCTACTCCCTAATCGTAATGATTGAGATAAATATCTTAAGAATTACACAGTGCTTAAGATAATTATTAATAGCGAGTAAAGTATTTCTATTATCTGACTTTTAATTTGCAACACTAATAAGTCATACATTTCTAGTGGATGAAAAAACAACAGAAATCGATGCAGAGGCAGGAGCTTCACAGACGGAAGATAAAAATGGCAACTCAAAGGTCTTGAAACGACTTGAAACTGTTCCAGATATTAAAAGAGACACCTCCGGTATCACCACACAATACATCGCCACTGGAATCGGTAAGTTAAAACAAAATGGCGAAGAAATCAATTGCTTACCAAAGTTATCAGAAATAAAGAGTTATCTTTTGGGTGAGAGTTTGCGCTTTCATGGAATACCGTGTTGTACCTTCGCGACGTGAAAAGAGATGATCAAGAATCATTCGTATAAACTTTGCACTGTTTTGGTTTTTATTACAGCGTGTAATAACAAACTCGATAACAAGGGTCAAGAATATTATACTCGTAACATAATATTATAATCAAAGTGTTCCGAAGAAATTATAACAAGGTTAAAACCTATACATGAGGTGATGTTAAACTCAGCTCACGAAATATTGTGGAAAAAAAAACATACGATATTTAATAGCATATAATAAATGTATCAAAATATGACAATTTCAAATATTGACAATCATAATAGACTTTGAAATCATAACAATATATTTTGAGATATAAAATTATTATACGAAATGCTTATTATATAAAAGCTGATAAACTTAGTTAGTTTTGTTACAAATATAATATTATGGTAAACATATAAATATGACACAAAAGTAAATTATATATATTTATATATTAACAGTTTGAACGAGAGTTTATCCTTGCGGAGTATTATTTATGGTTATAAAAAGAAAATAAAATTTCAAATATTGAAGTACCCGCAGTTACTCGTTATATCTACGACCTGCCAACGAAAAGTAACAAAAGGACTGACTATAATTATAAAAAAAAATGTTTATCAAACCAACGTCTGTGCAAACCGTAACATTGAATATCAATAAGGGTCTTAATTTTAAAGTAATAAATAACTTAAGAACAAAAACATATTTTTCGTTTACTTTAATTAAAATATGATGCAAAAAATTATACTTATTGCTCTCTAATCCTCGGAGTAATTGTTGTGAAGACCTTTCTTATTCCTATATCAGATTCAAGAAGGTCTGACGTAGGAAACTGTATGAAATGAAAAAATATGTATAAATCGCTACATAAATGAAAAGACTATATGGAATCATATTAGATAGTTACAACATTAATGTTTAAGATCCTTGGAATAACTAGAAACATCACTAAATAAATCATTTATAGAACAGGTTATCATTTTTGAGTTTTTTTGGTCTTTTTTTAATGTTATTTAGTGACAAATAATAAAATAATTGTACCTGCAATCAAACCCTACATTTAACAGCAAAGTAGGAAATTTCACCAATTTAAAGATATTATAAAACAAACAGTATGACTAAATGAAACGCTTTTTGGCTTGACTGTTCTGTTACGCTCTAGCTAACTTCCTTTTCATAATTATACTGCATACTTTCTTTTCCAAAGCTAAGAAACTAAAACGGAATAATTATACTTACCATTGATACGTATACCAGTCAGTCTCTCGTCAATGATGTGAAGAGGTTACTAGAATGGAATGAAGGGTGAGTAGACTCATGAGTATTTTTACTTCTTACAGTGAATCTTGGTGCCTTCGCTGCCGGAGCTTGCGTAGCGTGGTCTTCCTCAGCCCTACCACTCTTCACGACTGGACAAGTTCAGGTATATTTTTGGTATCTGATATTTTTTCATAAAGAAGGCGCAAAAAATCATATATTAACTAAAATAATTCGGTTTTATAACCTTTTTAACCAAATTCCTTATCATCATCACGATTTAATTTTAATATATAATAAGTAAGTTTAATAGATAATGTTTTCAGAACATTTGTTAATGAAAACTGAATCGAATTATACAATAATTTCATTAGATGGAAGCGCTATCAATAATATTAATAGCTTTAGGGCCGCCATAAACCTGATACTGAGACCTAGAAAATGATAGAAAGCAATCCATTATACTTATTACTTGCCAAACCTAAAAAATATAAGATAAAAGGTTAATGCTTATATATTTTTATAATATTATAAAAGAATCATATGGAGCTATTAAATTCGTCCTTCCTAAAACGTTCAACTACTTACATTAGTATTCCCAAGACAAAGATTACTTAGAAAGTTGATGAATCCCAACGCGTTGTTGGGTCGCGAAGTTCACTAAATTAAATTAGATCCGAGTGTGTAAGGGACGGCTTATCTCGATGTGAGTTGAGACTTTTAACACCGCCTCCAGTAACATATTACATATGCAGATAGAACTAGTTTATGAAACTTATTATATTAATACATCCTTGATACATATTCATTTCTTTAATTAAATGCACTGGATACTCTCTATTATAGTTGAAACAAAAGATAAGTTACATTGTTGAGTTAAATAAGTAAATTTTCTAGAATTAGTACACTGTGGTTTAAATAGTACAAGTGAGTGATAAAGTCATTTTCTATTTTATAATGTCTCATCTTGACCTACATGTTTTGGTGATGTGTTTAAATAAAAAGTTAACAACTAAAGTTCTTACTACTAGCCATTTTTAATAGTATGTTTTATTATTTACCTCCAGACACCGGGCATTCCAGTCGCCAACAACGGGACGCATCCCAAACTAGTCGTATGTATAAAACTCATATTATACATGTAATAAGTAAGTGAGTTACATTCTCGCTCACTCATAAATTACTTAAAAACCTTTTTCTTAACATTTTATACATATGTATATAACTTACTTACACTTAAAGGAGTGGGTTTAATTTAGGATCAATATTGGATAAAAGCTATGAAGTATCTAGCCTGTATTAATAAAAGTTGAATCTTAACTGAACGTAGTTTACCAGTCGCGGCTATAAAATACCATACACAATGTTTGCAGCTGACAGATAACGAGGCTTCATGGGTCGCCTCATTGCTTTGTCTAGGAGCATTGTGGGGCGCAGTACCCGCTGGGCTCATCTCAGAACACTTCGGAAGAAAGAAGACTTTACTGTACCTTGCTTTACCGCTTCTTGTCTCTTGGATCCTAGTCGCTTCAAGGTTTGCAAAAACGAATTTCTAAAACTTTTTCAAATGAATAACTTATTTCTGGATTTAATCCCTATAATTCACTGGTCTGCGTTGTCATCTTCTGCAACCCTAAACAAGTACAATGTAGCCAATAAAACATAGTACAATATAATATATTTATGATAATACAATATAATTTTCAGTCCTAATGTGTACGGTCTGTACGTTGGTCGGTTCGTGGGTGGGATTGCTGTCGGGGCCTTCAGCGTCGGCATCCCTCCATACGTGGAAGACATCGCGGAAATACAAAACCTACCAGCCCTCGTCAACTTCTATCACGTACATTTCTCTTGCGGTGTCCTCTTTGGTTATATTATTGGTGAGTGACTATTTTGAGTACTATTGTAGAAGAGAAACAACAAATACTATCCAGATAAAAAGTAACACTCAAAGTCAAATGTCACCCCTCCTCTTTATGACATCTTAACAAACTGCATCTTCATGTTGCTAACTAAACAACCTTACAGAACACGTTAGTTAAAACAATTTTATAACATCAAGTCAGTTTGATAAAGTTATAAGAGGACAACAAGCTTCGTGCACATTTTTTAATGTATATATATTTTGAGTGAGCTTTTTAAAGGTAAGTCGAAGATTCTTTCGTGTATCAGCTGATATCCTTTTCATAGTTCGTAAATCTGTCTCATGACGTTATCTTATAATTAATGATTATTTTATGGCATCCTTCAACCTTATAACAATTTTACTCACGTCTTCGTTTTCATACAAACAGGATTCTTATACTCAGCTAAACTTAAGACAATTTTCTAATAACTTCAATACATATCTCCAACTTATTTATGTATACATTTTAAGGTAGCCATGGTGTAAATAACTCTTCTTCTACCTGGCAATTTCCCAGCTTTAGCCAGGGTCTGCCTTACATGTTGTGAATAGTTTTGGCTAATAGTTTTTACGACCGGCCGCCTGCCTGACATCAACCCTCTTTTTGGGAATGCATTAATCAGTGATGTCTAAATACTCTTAGAAAGTACATATGACTCGGAAAAATCACATTGGTACTTGCCGGGATTCGAACCCGCACCCTCATGCATGAGAGGCGGGCCCTTTAACCACTAGGCCACCACTGACTTCCATGGTGTAAATAACTATCTAAAGCAATACCTACATTTTAGTGTGGAATAGAATACATTAAAATATTAAAAATATGATTCCTTCTCGTTCCAGGTATGGTCCAAAGCACGTCCTGGTTATCAGTCTTATGTGCCAGTATACCGATAGCGTATTTTATTGCTTTCATCTTCCTGCCAGAATCTCCGGCCTATCTCATATCTCAAGGAAAATCTAGCGAAGCAGAAGCTGCATTGCGGTACTTCCGTGGAATTGATAATAATGTTGAAGCCGAACTAAAGGAATTAAAGAAATATACTAGAAATAGTGCAAAGAACCGCGTGACATTCAAAGAACTGTTCAGTACGAGATCGACTTTGAAAGCTCTCGTTGTTTCTTTTGGATTAATGATTTTTCAACAACTAAGCGGCATTTATCCTGTACTATTTTACGCAGAAAAGATCTTCAAAAAGTTTTCCATATCGCTGTACCTGCCCGGCGCTACTATTATTCTGGGATTCTGTCTCGTATCAAGTACCTACTTCTCCACAATGTTCGTGAAAAAAGTGAGACGACGTGTCTTATTATTGGTATCGTTTTCAGTGATGTTCCTTAGCTTGGCAGGCTTGGGTGTTTACTACCACTTAAAGGCGTCTAACATCATATCAGACAGTACGTGGGTGCCGGTACTCACTCTCTGCATATTTGTATCTGTCTACGCGGTCGGTGCTGGACCTATACCTTGGTTAATGTTGAGAGAAATATTCCCACCGCATGTAAGGAGACGAGCTACAGCCATCACAGCTGGATTCCATTGGTTTTTGGCGTTTGGGGTAACGAAATTATATCAGAATTTCCTTGACCTGGTAAGCCTTGGTTGGACATTATGGAATTTCTCTGTGATCTGTCTCATAGGTACAGCGTTCGTTTATTTGGTGGTACCTGAGACAAAGGGAAAAACGTTAGAAGAAATTCAAAATCAATTTGAAGGTATCCACAAGACGAAAACTCATATACATGTCATAGAAGTGGAAACTATTAACGGTTAGAAAGATCAGTATTCAAACAAGGTAGACAAATTAATTGCCGAAGTCCTCGTAAACCAATGATGTGTTATTTGGTAGCATTTTTAAAAATAATTTTGTAGATAAAAAAATTTAAACAATGTTATTGATAAAGAACAGCATTGAAAGATATTTATTAAGCCCGTGAGCCGTTTAGGATAATCATTAAAGAATAGATATATTACCTTTAATAAATTTTTACATATACTAAGAAATAAAATAGATTTAGATTTATAAATATAACGCTTTATAAAACGGTTTTCATTGTGTGTGTAACGAGTATGTATGTATTTATTTATGGTCCATAGTGTAAGTATGTCATTAATCAATAAAAAAATATGCGTTATTTAGCTCTTATCTTAAACGTACTTTACCTTTCCTACGTTATTTACCTCTCCTAAGCCATATTATTTTTATTGTATATCCCATCACAAGTGACATTTTCTCAGAAACTATAAAGTTATATACTTTAAATTACTCATGCTTTTCACTTCATTATATTATTCTCCAAAGTATTTTGTTCGTGGAATAGAATATAATAAAAAAATCAAAAATATAAGGTATAGGTATGTTTATTTTATATTAAATTGACATTTTGTTAAATCTTTTAAACTTTTTAACAACAAGCAAGAAATACAAAACAAATAATGATATCTAAGATTTTCGCGAGTTTTATACATTTAAATGAAACTAATATTTTCGGATTATACTACGCGACTTTATTTTTTGTTAAAAACTACATATTCCCGACGTTTCGGCTACTTTACAG
>JAAAKD020000146.1:6400887-6411387 GCA_010014825.2 Danaus melanippus
TTAAGTCCTTCTTAATATCGTATTTGGAGAAGCAGTGTTGACGGATTGTTTCTCTCTTTTCGTCCAGCATATACCATATTCTAAAAATCTTTTCTCAATAATGTTATTGATAAAAGTCATATTATACGAAACTATTTAAAATTTTTAACAATTTGAGAAATATGAAGCAATCCTAATAGTTGTGGGAAACATTTTTATTGCCAAGTATATATCATGCTATTGTTATAAAAGATTAATAGGATCAATTTGAGAAAAATAACATAATTATTTCAAAAACTTTATCCCTATGTAGAAAATAGTCAAATTAAAGAATGTCAAAAAAAGGGGAAATATTACAATTTTAGTAAACATACATACATAGTACATACGAGTAAAAGCGTTTCATGTATTAAACGTCTCTTAGCATGATCTTCTTCGTAACACTGGTTAAATAAAACACATTATTTACTTGTTATTATACTTAAACGTCCTCCAGTTAAGTCAGATAAAAAACTAAAGTTATATAAGACACTAACTAATGTTAATAATACTCAATGTTAAGAAGAGCGGACGCGATTCTCTTCCTCGAACATAATTACAACATCCCGTGAGTTCAACTGTTTGACGGACATTTATTAAAGAGTATTAAAATGTTAATGTTTTAATGGTTCGTAGTTTGTTGAATCTCAACTCAAACCAGCCAGAACGGATGAAGACGATCTAGACGAAAAATAAATTGTAGTCGAATAAAGCTTTCTCTTATCAGATGATATATGATCCTCTACAAATATAGTACTAGCTTACACAGAGATATGAAGACGAATAAGTTATTATTGATCACAGGATGTAATATTCTTAGTTCTTAAAAAACATCACATACAAGAGAACTTTCAGCTCAAAAGTCAGAAGTCGCAGACAATAATTTGTAAGTAGCAATAATAAAGATAATAATCAATTATTAGTTGTAATAACACTATTATAGTAAATGAATAATTTCAACGCCAGCTCTAATGCAATTGAATAAAATTTCATAGCTGTCAAAATTTATTTCCCCATGTCGAGTTACAAAATTATTATTTTGATTCGTTAAGCATATCATTACGTTCTTTGGTAAGATGCTGCAACTGAATATTGTTCTTTATTTTAATGTCTTTTGAAACATAAAAATGACCATCAGTCGGTGTATGAAACTTTATATGTTGCAAAAGAAACAAAAAGCTTAAATATAACTAATATTATTCGGATTACGACACGTATTTTATTATTTTAAAAACTACATACTTTGGACGTTTCGGTTACTTTTCAGCACACTTTACTTTTTATCACGGACACACGAGACATAATATAAATGTCATATGTTCTAAACATAATTTAAAACAATCTTTCTACAACGGATGGAAAGAAAGGGCTTAATACTAACATCGAAAACACAAACCTGGTATCACTCAAATCCAAAGTGGGGTCGCTTCTCTTGATTTGTCCGACACAAGCTAGGACCGCCTTATCACTGTCAACCCTCGCTGATAAGGAGGCGACCAAGGTCGGGAGCTGCTTCAAGGCCGGCTTATCAACAATGGTCAGTAGGGACTTATTGTCGATAAGACGTCTCTCAACATCGGCATGGGACAACGCCAACAGACGTTGATGAGATGACGTTGCAGGATCTTGGTTAACCGTCACCGAGGACTGATAAACATTTACATATTAAACATTATTTTTCAGAGCGACTATAATAGTTATTTCTTATTGTTTAATCATTCCAACCTGATCTGAACTTAAATTCTTTCCAAACATGCAAAATATATTTTATATTTCTGTATAAGAGAGGAAGAGTCAAAAAATTGGAAACAGTTCTATCAATATTTCTGTATTTCAGTTATTGTATAATGATCATTTAATATGTCTCACCAGTTCTTCTAGCTTATGGAGCGCCTGCTTGTAAACCTCCACGTGGCGCTGTAACTCGTTCTTCATAGCGACATGGAGAGAGATCAACGTCCCCGAGGAATCTGCTGTAAGGCCATGGGTTCCGAGACCTACACAAACAAAAAGATTTAAACGTTCACAAAATGTTTTGTTATTAACATTTCTGTGATAAAAACTTTCTGACCGATAAAACTTTATTAAGATGAGTCATAAAAAAAAACAATGAAGCTATTTCATTCAAAAGATAAATAATTTTACATCCTGGGAGCGAGGCCGGTAGAGATTTGTAAGATAAAATATAAATAAAACATACAAGTGGAACCAAACGTAATGTATAATTTCCTTAAAAACCGGACGGTACACTAATCAGTGGATATAATTCGTAGATTTCCTTTTGATTAATATCGCTTCATAAAAACTTATTTAATATAACTTAAACTAAACGTGAAAAAATCAATCACATAAAATGTGAGAACTCATTGTTAAACGATTACACCCAAAGTCAAAGAAATATAATTTTATTAGGATTAGTAAATGAATTATACTTGTATGTCATTATAGTTTAAGATATTATCATATTTCCTAATGTTGAGTAAAAATCATTGTTATTAATAGACTTGATTTCAAATATTAATATTTTATGTATTATTACGACGACCTACATACAAAGTTCATTAAAATATTTATTAAGAACTTGTGACGTTTGTCTACAATGAGAATACTATTATTTCGAATAACGGATAAAATAACGCAAGAAATAATTTTAACATTTTCTCAAGGTTTGGGACGTTAACCAACACTTGAGGTTCAAATATTCCAAATGCGCTAATTGAGATTCCAAAACACTGCCAAATAAGGTCATTTGAGATTATATTTGGTGAGCAATTTAATCAAGTCTTTTTAAACACAACAGGAAAATTTTAATGTTACCGCAATTAGATGAAAACCTTGTCCTAATTAAAGGTCCCAATTAGAATAATTAAAAAAAAAACAGATCTTTCAAATCATAAGAGTGGGATCTTTTATGATAGACACATTATAAAAGTCACCTCCATCGAAACTCATGTAATAAATATTGGCCTATCTATTATGAAGTTAGGAAAGTCACAACGGATCTTGAAGGAAACTATTTTTAGAAAAATATCACGACTAATTGATAATCTATATCGTTATTGAATTTGGAAACACATTTTGTTTACAGAATGGCACAGCTTGGAACAATTCTGATGAAACAAATATGCTCTAAACCTGCCTTGAACAGCTGCATCCAGCTGCCTTCGCCTGTTATCGACTGCCTCCCTGGCATCAGGACTGTAGTGGACGAGGGCGGAAGCGAGGCGTGCGGTCCTCGCTCGAAGACCAGAACCTTGATCTCCCCCAAGAAGACCGACCAGGCGCCACGCCACTGTCTCACATTGTAGTTCTGGACGTGGAGTGACCTCTAAAGATATCAATCTGGAAGATACATCATAATGAAACTAAACATCTAAACCTAATTTTGGTTTAATATCAAGAGACTGTTCACACAAGACTAATACTTTTACATTATAAAAGATATTGAAGAAAATTTATTTCTATAATTTAGAGGTGATTATTACGAAATTTCATTCAAATCATCCAAAAAAGATCATAATTTTTACGGTTATCTCATGACGTCGCACCCATTCATACATTACTAGAAAACATCTCGACGCAACAATAACACACAGCGCTCCTCACTAACTAAAAACTTATTAATTCAATTGACAATGGAAGAGAAACAGTTTCATCATAAACTTAAAACAATTAATATGCGATGGGAAATACGGAGGGATACGTTTTTATATGCATACGTACATATATGGTTATGTGTCTTTACTCGTCTCAATAAATAGAGAAAGCTAGATACATCTTTCAGCGACAATAATGTTGAAAAAATTTCAAAAACGTATATCTATGAGAACACATAAAAATATATTAGGTATATTAAGCTGTTAATTATAAAAATATAACTACCGCGTGAATATTATTACGAAACTGACTTAAATATAATGATATTAGTATAAAACACTCTGTTTAATGAACTATTTTTCGATATAATAGTTAAAAATCTACTCATTTTACTATTAAAAATGAATGTAAGTGTTTGAGTACGAGCAATCTCGAGTATTCGTCGTATAACGTAACCGTTACTGGTATCGGAACAGGTCAAACATCCGACTTTCCTACCGAAACGAGTATTTTGGAATTATCTCAATCTGATCACTTTCTTCTGAGCCCTTGTGAGTAGTGACGAGGCCGTTCATCACGTAACTTTGGTAATGACTTGCACTCGTTTGGTTCAATTAATTTAATTATCGTTCAGAATATGTATTCGTTTCCGTGTACTATTATAATTGCAATCCCTAACTATTGATATGAATGTCTCATATTTCATAAACCGATAATTAATCGTTTGATAACTTTTATTAAAGTGAAGATTTTAATTCTGTTTAATATTATCACAACACGTCTTCTTATTAATTAAGAAATAGTCACGTTTTAAGATTCCTTTAATGTAAACATCACGTTCTTAGATGACGGTCAAGATGTCGATGACCTTATTTGTACATAAATATTTAACGTCACACTGAAATTAAAAAATATGTAGTTTTAATTTGAATTCATTTCCTACTTAGTATTTGTAGTTATTTAATTATTGTATACAACGGTCTCTTTCAAGAAAAATATCATTTATAGAACTGACAAAAATAAAAAATCAGAATATAATTATATATTTTTTTTCAAACGTACTGATCGGATGGATTCCTTCGTCTTCTCGCATGTTTCCATAATGTTAGTCACTTTCTATTTCTCTACAATGACATCAATATTATACTCAAATATTAACAAGTAATACAAACATTGAAGTAGACACTATACACATTACATAACGTCTACAAAGTGAGGAGAGGAGACACTCTAAACAAATGACGCTCGAAGCACCTTCGACAAATAAAACAAATTCCTAAAAACGAGCGCTTCCTTCTGATGTGTTGAGTTGAGTTTTGATGATGGAATCTCGGGAACGGGTTACAAATATTATATGTTTTTCTAAATTATAATAAAAAATAAGTGCCACATCTTTGTAAGCTGAAAATATTTCAAAGTCCCTCCTTACACATAAATTTATAATGGAACATTTGAAGAACACCTAAATTGAATACAACGAACAAGACATTAGCTTGTTATATCAATTAGCCAATCTTGTTCCACTGCTGGACATAGGCCTCCCGCAATTCGCGCCACAATACCCGGTCCTCCGCCTTCCGCATCCGGTCCCCTCCAGCGACCTTTTTCAGGTCGTCAGTCCACCTGGCAGTTAGGCATCCTACCTTACGGTAGCCGAGTCGCGGTCTCCATTCTAGAGCTTGTTATAACTACGTTTTAATTATTATCGTTTGATAAGGTTACCAAGTACCAGCCCGCGGCTTGTCTTAAGAACTACAAAGCGTCTTGTCGATGAACAGGAAGATAAAAACTGTGTAGGAAGTCGCGGGGCATTTCAATATCATAAATAAATAATAATGATTTATGTCCATATTGAATTACGTGAAAGTCGACACCGGCCGCTACTTTCTTCCATTCAACGTCATTTTAATAAAACCAATTTAAACTATATTAACTTCGGTTAGGGTCCTAATTACCTTGTACTTTATTAGGGACAGGTGTAACTTTACAGTTGGTAAGATTTATTGAGGTAAATTACATATGAAGTTCTTAATAGCGGATCCTTACTACAAGTATTCATTGTCAGACTACACACGAAGCGTTTCCCGTTACTTGTTCATTAGCCGGCGTCAATGTACAATGTGCGAAGATTTATATATAAAAGAAAATCAAATTCTCCGTTTGTAGTATGACATACTAACTTGTGATAAGCATACATTAATTACTATTTTAGGAGTATATTTAGGAATAAAATATGGAAAGTCATAGTTATTAATTAGTTTAAATAAATCTCAGCTAACATGGTAGAACTTGGAAACTAAGACGTTTATGAATTCGCCCAGTTTATACGAGTATGTCGTTCTGGAACGGGCAATCTGTTTTGATTATGAAATTGCCAAAAAAAAACAATTAGAGTTTTAAAAGAAAACAAACTCATAAATATATCCTTTCGCACTCCAAGATGATGCCAAAGTGGAGGAGCTTGAGCAGGAAGGCATATCCTGGCTAAAGCTGGGATCATTGCCAGGAAAAAGAAGAAGTACGCAATCATCACCGGAATATAAAATATATCTACTACGAGTCCAACACAAACTCAAAGAATAAAACTAATGTTTTTCTCATTCAACTACGCGACTTCATTTCGTCTGCCCGTGATCACGGTTGCTGTAAAGTAGCCGAAACGTCGGGAGTATGTAGTTTTAACAAAAATAAAATCGCGTAGTATAATCAGAAAAACATTAGTTTAAAAACATTAGTAGTAAAACTCGCGAAAATCTTAGATCTCATTACAAACTCAAAGAGATCAAGATTCTACAATATGATGCTACTTATGATAAAGAAGTTATTTCTGTATGAAATGTCTTAGTTACTATCTAAATGAGTCTGTTTCAGGTAAAGCTGTAGTAGTTAATGGTACAAACCGCCGGTAGGTCATTAAAAGGTTAATGCACTGAAACTATCACTCTGGGAACTTTGTAAGTCGTTCATAATATACTTGGTTAAAACACTGATGGTGAGCGGTCTTCACACGGTCCACTCATTAAATATGAATAATCACTGTTATGAAATATTTATTACGGGTTAAATTATACTTCACTCGAGGAACGAGGCGTTATTTTTTGAGGTTCAAAATTTACGATCAACAATTTATGAAGTCAAGCTTTTGCTTGAACCTTCTAGTTCCGGGATATCTCATCCCAGTCGGTTTACCAATTGAGCTGTCATGCCCTGACACGACCAGATGAAATGTTCACGAGTGCAATATAGAAAAACTTTTATGATGTCAGCTAAGTCTGTTTAAAATATATATTTAGAACGCGAATCATAGTTCTGAAGACACCGATTAAATAGTAGTATACTGGTAGTTTTATTAATTGGAAGGTTAGTTTTATTGAGTTCAAATTTGATAGTTACCTGTTTAAAAGTGTCTCCAAGAGATGTGAGGAGTGAGGTAGTGCTTCGACCAGCAGGTCCACTGGTAGTTCAGCGGCCACACTCTGTAGGACTCCCGGACCTAGTCGGGACAAAATAGCTGCCGCTTCTCTGAACTGGCGACCCTCAGCCAACAACAAGACTCTTCGTAACGCGAGGCGAGGAGAAGTGTAAGTGTTCTTCTCCCTCTCTCTCTCTCGTCTTATTCTTTCTCGGCTCTCGTTCATTTTAGGGTTTTAGCAGTTAGCCCATGTTTCAATATTACATTCTGTAACAAAACAAAATTAATTTAATACTATACGATTTGTTTTAACATTACTCACTTAATTGAATCGTCTAAACTATGTATGAACACAAAAGTCCTTAAAACCATAGTCCAATATATTATTAAAGAATATATGTCATGGAACCTAAACTTTTGCAGGTATTTAACAATAGCTAGTAGAGTCGCGGTAATTAGCCAGTCAACTAACTACGATGAGATTATAATATCGATCCTCTGTGATATTTCTCATATGGACAGTTAGTTTGTGTTGTGTCTCCGTTACCATGAGACACGTCTCTAACGGGAGATGGGAGTCATTAAAGTTTTTTGGTGTCGCGATTATAACAATATTGAATTAATGTTACAGCAAAAAATAACATTAACTTGAATAATAGAAGAGTAGACTGCACTCGTGTACTGTTATGGAACGAAAATATATATGATTATTTATTATAAACAGAGATTTATTTAGTTAAAAATATTAAGAGTCATCAAAAATGATTGATCTTAAATTATTGGGGCTAAGATCTGTTAACTAATTATAAGGACTAATTGGTTCCAGAGGAATGTTTATATCATTATATAAAGTTATACATCATGTATATGTATATTACATTGCCTACTCGTAAAACCAGTGATGGTGTCGCATGTCGTTCTGGTGCTTCCATTTTGGACAGGAACGGGTTCCGAAACTAAAAATAATTTCTGATAACGAGAATTAGCTGACATATTTTTAAAAAAACAAAAAGTTTTCCAGATTTTATGAATATATGTATGTATATATACATAACGAGATTCGTAATGATTTACGTTTCGTTTTCTTTTTATGCTATATACAGGTCCGATCCTGGCTTCGCACGAAAATTGGGAAAAAATTAAGGGTCGTCAAATAATTATATATATGCATTCCGGTAAAAGAAAAATAAGCACAACACCACTACCTAAAAAAAATATTTGTTAAACTAATGAGGTAATATCTCTCATAATAATTTGCATTCGACATTATTATTGATACTGTTAACTTAATAAAGCGACGTCTCTTGATCTGAACGACTGTCATTAAGACCAGTAACGGTCGTCTTCTCACACTGCACGAGGCACTTAAAAAATATGACAATAATTTTCAAAGAGACATACTTATTATGACAAATCATGTTTTAATTTGTAGTTATTCGACGTATTGTTCCGATGTCCTACTAATATAAATTTGTACATATAACACTATTAATTTAAATTATTTTATGTCAGTCAGTCTGAAGTTAATGACGTTGTCCAGGGATCATAATAAGAAGAAAAAAACACCGATTAGAATCACACACATTTTATTTCTAATATAATCATATATAATTTTTATGAAAAGCCATATTGTAATTAAAGTCATGTTTATAATTTTTCCTGATGAATTAATAAGCGTCAAAACGACAAGCAATAAAACAATATGTTCAGTCAGACATAAGAATCCCAGAGATGCTAATATTACGTCACACCTTTCACCGACCGAAACTGGTAATGCTAAGTGACGTGCTCACTTAAGACTTACTTGTAATGTACTTATAGTAAGAATAAATATTACATACAAAACTAATAAAGAAAACATCAGCTGAAGAGAGACTTTGAAAAACAAATTGTTATTAACAAGATTTTCAAACTCAATACATTAAGCCGTTGTCATCGGCCGATCAGAGCCCACTGCTGAGCACAGGCCTCTTCTCACATGGAGAAGGTTTGAGCATTAATCACCATGCTTGATCAAGAAAGGTTGATGATTTCAAACTTATAATTATGACATTATAAGTGCAGGTTTCCTCACAATCTTTCCTTCACCGTCTGTCAGTGGTGTCTGAATACTCTTAGAGAGGACATATGCCTCGGAAAAATCACATTGGTACTTGCCAGGATCGAAACCGCGCCCTCATGCACGAGAGGCGGGCCTTTAACCTCTGGGCCACCGCTGATTAACTCGTACGTTTTAATAATAATTTATGAAATGATCTGTTATGAACATCACCATGTGATAGAATTACTTAGATAAGTTGTCGAGCTTAAAGATTGTATGAGGTCCTTGAGGAAGAATTAAACTTTGTTTGATAGAAGAAATTTTTGTTTGGCACTTGTAAAATAATCTGCACCTTCCTAACGTCTATCATCTATTACAAACCAAACGGTTGACAATCAATAATAAAATATAAGTTTATAATATCCAATACTCCAAGACATAAAAACTTTTTATGAATAGAGGTCATTTTCCCAAAGAAGATTCATATTCGGCTAAATCAAACCAAAAACTTGCACTCAAATATATCAATAATGTAATTAATGTACCAGTTATATAAACAAAAGCACATTCAGAAATATATCATAGTTCGAATTTATATATGAATATGAATAAAATGAAATCATTTTTTAAAATGTAATAGTAGAACAGAACTTTCAGAGAGAACGAGCTCGCAGGTCGCTCGTGGACATGATAATTATTATAAATTGTTAGAAAACGTTATCGATGCGGGAATCAGGACGAGCGAGGAATACATTACTACACTGGTATGTTAAAATATTAATAAATTCAATACTAATAATAATAATAAGACGCGCGGATGTTCGGAAGAAATTCATTAAGTTTATTGTAAAATGGAAATTAATAACTTACAATATTATGAATTATGTTAGTTAATGTGAAGGTCAGTGGAACTAATTAATACTAGCTGTTACCTCCGCCTGCTACGAAAAATACAATTCAAATTCAATGACTTTGAAATGATTCAGTGTATTGAGACGATCGTCACGGACCCCGGGTACAATACAAGTTCATTGACATTACGCCATCATTGTCAAATAATAACAGACTTTATAAAGAAATTAAAATATTATACGGATTAATTCTATTTTTTTATACAAAAAAAAAGTTTCTTTAATTTTAAAAGTGATCCAAAATGAGTTGCTTGCTCGTCTTCATCTGATAAGGAATCTTATAGTTAATATAATAAAGTTTAGTTAAACAGAGATAAGATGAAAATTTCACTTTTATGTTTTAATTTTTAATGTGTTTTATTAATATTCATGTTCCTGATAACAAACTAGTTGTTAGTTAGCGACTCGAAAGTTTAGTTCACAAAAGACGTGTCGGGATCTCAGTGTGACTCTGAGAGGAGACCATTAGTATACTCGTGTAGCTCTATAGAGAAAAGTCATGTTTATGCATACGAATGTTT
>JAAAKD020000146.1:6441380-6471728 GCA_010014825.2 Danaus melanippus
AGAGACGTCAGTCTGGAATTATTTGTAATCCGTATTGATCGCAAATGATTCTAGCGACGTCAGTCTGGAATTATTTGTAATCCGTATTGATCGCAAATGATTCTAGAGACGTCAGTCTGGAATTATTTGTAATCCGTATTGATCGCAAATGATTCTAGCGACGTCAGTCTGGAATTATTTGTAATCCGTATTGATCGCAAATGATTCAAGAGACGTCAGTCTGGAATTATTTGTAATCCGTATTGATCGCAAATGATTCTAGCGACGTCAGTCTGGAATTATTTGTAATCCGTATTGATCGCAAATGATTCTAGAGACGTCAGTCTGGAATTATTTGTAATCCGTATTGATCGCAAATGATTCTAGCGACGTCAGTCTGGAATTATTTGTAATCCGTATTGATCGCAAATGATTCTAGAGACGTCAGTATGGAATTATTTGTAATCCGTATTGATCGCAAATGATTCTAGCGACGTCAGTCTGGAATTATTTGTTATCTGTTTTGATTGTAAAATTTAAATTGAAAGTTATTGACAATGTGAATCCAAAATGTTTTAGAGTTTTTTCTAATATAGATTCCACTTTTTTTCGATTCAAGTAGAGCTTAATCAAAAAGTTTCATCAAAATCTAAACTATTTGGTAACAATTCTTGAAGTCTATTAAACAATATATCTTCAGGTATATTTTGATCATAACATTCCGAAAGAAGAATGATGTCATGATGGCAAATGAATGTCTGATTGATGTAGACGAACAGCATAAGGCAGGTGTGGAAAGTGTACTTTTCGAATGAGAGTCATCTTTTAACAAACGCAATGAGTTTGTAAAGCAATCTTTACAAACTCATTCAATATTTTGATAAGTTATACCTTGATGAGTACATAGACTACTGAAAAAATAGAGCTTTTACTACGTGCAGTAAAATCCTCAAATGAAAGCATTCACTGTTTTTGGGATGAATTACATAATCTCTGTTAAGGGCATTTGTTTTTCGCACGTCTGGATACCTTTCGATTATTGTTCCTTGTTTGCGCCGTTGGATTTTTTTTATAGCTTGATTCCAGGTGTAATAAACTGAGACCTTATAATATGCCAGAGTTCGGGAAAATCATCTTCAGAACATCATTTAAAGAAAGGGGTCAAAATATATATTATTTTAGTAAAATACACTCATTGCCCATTTTCTAAATGAACCACCAGATGTAGTATAGTCGGCGCTGGTTCGTGTAGCTCAAAATTCATAATTCCCGAAGTTAACCGTCATCACTAGTTAACTTTTATTATTGAAGTGCCTTTAGAATTAAAATATCACCCACGGAGCCCCTACAGACACCAACGCATTGCTTATGTAATTGATTGAAAAATCATTATGAATTTCAGAATATTGTTCACTGGACCAAGCATTATTGTTCGGGTTCTACTTTTATTATTTAACTGAGCATTCCTTAAATATCTATGCCAAATACGGACTTTTCTATCTTCAATTTGTTTGTCTTTGAAAATGATGCCTATCACGATCAAGGGAAGATTCTCGTACTCTTTAGGTAACTTGTCTTTCAAGAGCCAATGATAAGCGAACATTCCTCTGTTGACCATTTTCGTTATTTCGCATCAAACGAACTCTTCTGTCAGAAGAGGTATTGCCTAAATTAGATCTTCGCCGAGGCATTTTTATGTTATCAAGTGATGGTGTACTAAAACCAGATATAAAAGGGTTTATGCTTCTCAAGAAAAATCTCAAATCTTCAATTACTTAACTAACTAAGGAGGCTATTAATTTGAACTCTTTTCAGCTAAATGAAGATACGGAATAAATTAGCAGAAGAAAACACAGAAAAAATTAATTTAATTAAGGAAATGGAGTCAAAAATGATAATAATAAAAAGTTTGAAATGATTTACAATAAGAAAAGATATATAAGTAATGGTCAGGAAAGTTAGTAGTTAGGTATTTAATTAAATAACTAAAAAAAAAGAAAGAACGTCACAGTCGTGAATTATTTTAGTTCGACTTATTAGCTGTTTCTTTCAGTAAGCCGGTGCGGGATAATGGCTACCACCTCTTACAAAGCACCTGAGCGAGATAACGCGTGAATTTTATTTTGAAAATTATTGAACTTATTTTATGACATCTTTCCAATGGTACGTCCGATTTAAATGATTCAAAAATCAATTGACAGATAGTGATATAGACTTGAAAACGAGATTATTTATTTCGATACGACTGATTACCATAATTATGTAAATAACTTTCCAATAAACACTTTGTTTGACAATTTTTTTTAATAATTTAATGTATATAGTATGTTATCCTCAAAAGATACACGTATGCCACTGCGGATTTGTTTGTAGACCTATGTATATAAGATACATTGTTTTGTTACTTCTCAAAGGCTTTAGGCAGCGTTTTCGTTAATAGCTCTCATACGGCTTATTTTTTCTCGACATCTTCAACAAATATCGTTAATGCAGACACAAAGAAAAACCAAAATTTAATAAATTATATATTAAAACCTTTCTCGAGAACCACGCTATCAAAACAACTTTTGTCGTCAACAATTAACATAAATTTAACACCTTTGAAGAAAAATCATTTAATGGTTATTAACAAAAATAAAAATCAATTATATCTATGAAACCATGCATTTATAACGATATCATATTATATAATTTTCTTAAAATTCCCCCTAAATACGGAACGACAATCTGTCAATGTCATATTATACAATTTGTTTACAAAATGTCATTAAAAGTGGGTGAATCTTAGGATAATATTTACAAAATGACCGCTACGGAGTTAGAGAATACTACAAAAACTTTTAAATTTTCTTTTCCAACATGCACGAACGAAGATCTGTCGTTCAAATTAGAAGTACCAGTGGAGATACCTTACCCAGGCTCCACGAGGGAGCTGGTGCAAAGAATATTAAAAATGTTCCATATTCCAGTATATTTGGAAGACGGTAAAAATTAAATAATTCACTTTTCGTTCAAAGTGTATGCTATGGGATGAAAAATTATATTTAATAATTTTACAATAGAAAAAATTAGTTATATACTCAAAAGATATAAACATATTGTTTACAAATATTTATCACCAAATGTGTTTTTCAGAGCTTAATGAGAATTTGGCTGATTTTGTATCAGAAGAAACAAAAAACTTTCACCACAATCGTGATGCTACACTGATTGACCAATTGAAGAGCAATGAACTTGATTTGGAAGGTATTATCAAAAACTGGGAAAAGCAATTTAAAAATGTAGTTGACTTTGCTGAACAGAAGGGATCTTCAGACGAGGAGGTATTTGCTGCAGCTTATCACAAGCTGGTGCACTCCCCAGCTCTGGAGACTATACTGCAAGTAGAGAGTGCTTATGCCAAGACTGTCATGGACATGATTCAGAACCGGGATGATGACATCAAGAAGCTTACCAAGAGGTACACAAAACTACTGCACATTGACACATAGTTAGCTATTTTATATGTAAATAAAACCCTACATTACATAAGTTTAAATTTAATCCTTTTGGATCAAAACTACTGGAGATATAGTCTAAGGGAAACTATCATCAGTTTATTATGAAGGATCATTAACATTGTAATTCATTTTGTAAGGCAAACAGAAGAAATGGAAGAGAAAATCCGTCTTCTGAACACTTCCACTACAGAAGAGGAAATCAATACATTAGCAGCTAAGCATTTTGAAGCTCAGAGCCTTGCGACCGGCCGGTGGGACTCGCAGCTGGACGCCTTGAAACACACACAGAGAGCCGAGCACCGCACCTGGCTCATGAATGCTATCAATGAATATCAGACTGATGAGAAAATTACTCCCAGGTTAATGAGCTTTTACTCAAATTTTTGGTTAGGACAATGATGATACCTATTTAACAAAAATAAAAACTACTTGGTTGTTATATATTATTATTGAATATGGTTAATGTAATTGTTTAAGTTAAAGATCTTATACATATATATAAAGTAAGTTTTTGTTAGGGAGACTCCAGTCCTCGACCATTAATATTTATCTTAATTGTAACAAAATTTGTGAGACAAACAGAAAGGTGAAGTGAGAAAGCAGTTATTCAGAAAAGGAGATGAAACAGGTTTTTAAATGTTCAGTTTATAAAGATCCATTTTTCTAAAGTACCGGTGTATTCCAATGGCTGATATATCTGTAACGTGTTTCACTACCAGTAACTCTCCCCTGTGTTCGTACGCGTCGCTGCCGCCCGCGCCGACCGCTCCCGCCACCCTGCTGGAGGAGAGCTTCACCATACACCTCGGCTCCCAACTCAAACAGACACACAACATCAGGCTCGTGTGCGCCGACATGTTAGACCTGTGCGCGCGAGACAGGACTGACGGGTGAGGCTCCCACGCTTGCATCAATATCACTAGCTAAATTCAGAATTGTCGAGCTCAGAGACAATGTTATGAACACAATAGACTTGGCGCCCTACAGGTAGCAACAGCTACAGTCTGTTTAAATGAAACTTATATTTTCGATTCATACTACGCGACTTTATTTTTTGTTAAAAACTACATACTCCCGACGTTTGGGCTACTTTACAGCAA
The DNA here is from genome assembly GCA_010014825.2 of Danaus melanippus. NCBI lineage: Eukaryota > Metazoa > Arthropoda > Insecta > Lepidoptera > Nymphalidae > Danaus > Danaus melanippus. The sequence goes on from JAAAKD020000146.1 coordinate 6,445,960, forward strand.
CCGTGATAATGGGCAGACGAGATGTGAATGTCTGTCAGTTGGTCTTGTTATTTATTATCCACCGCCATCGATATCTTAATTTTCTGGCGTGCCGATCTGGATGCCGGCAGAATGCGCTCACGGTTTCCCGAGGTCCTGCGGTGTGGTCACGGGCATGGGATTTTATATTTTTACGAAGGGGATCCCAGGTGTTTGATAGGTTCCAGCCATCTTCTCGCGGATTAACCTCGGTATATACCTGTCTTCACGAGCGAGGATATGTGGTTTGCAAACCGAATGTAGTGGCTTGGTTTGTCCAATGTATGTTCACACACAGCTGACTTCGACGAGCGCCATTTTTTGATGTCCGAGATGTGTTACAAAATATTAGTTTCATTTAAATGAATAAAACCTGCGAAAATCTTATATCTCATCTACAGTCCGTGTCGTGTGAATTCATACAAGATACAATTGTAAAGCTATGATCCTGCACGCACTACCCGGGACCCGGGAGTCAATTATTCCCTGTCTTATGATGTCTCAAGCGAACCTCGTCCCTGTAAAGTTTCATCAGAATCATGATACAAAGCCAAACCTTTTCCTATTACATATAATATTAGCAGGATCATAGAGCCGACCCTCGTCTGAGCTGAGGTGAAGGATAAGAGGGGAATGTATAGTGTTGTGTTCAGTGGCCTGTCCCTGAGTCTGTACTCGAGCGAGTTGTCGGGGGCGGTGGTGGTGTGCGAGGGCCGTCCGTCCCGCTCACCCTTGACCAGTCTGCCGCGAGTCACCGACCATCACTTCCCCGACCTGCACGACCAGCTGAGACGAATAGAGGAAGCGGTCGCCGAGCCGGTGAGTTGACAACCACTTTAGTAAAATACATGGAAAAAGAAATCTTAGTACAGTCATTCATTGCGCCTTCCGTGGCTTGCCTGGCTTCCCTGGGTAATTAATTACCTTTTAATTGACTGTGCCATGGGCGATTTTGTCACGTCTTAAGAGTTACCGACTGCGCTGGCTTTAAAAATTTTATTTCAAATAGTTAACAGCAAGATCATAGTTCTTAACATTCATTTCATTCTCAACATCTGAAGCTTTGCACCCGGTGAGGTCCAGGGAATGAAAGACAAGACGATCACCATAATAATATATTTAGATTAAAAAGCACTCATCAGAATCGCATACACCTCACGCGACGCCGGGAACAGGAGCTGGAGCCCGGGTAATGCTAATGTGTTAATGTGACCGGCAGGCGGAGACGCGGAACAGGAGCCGCGGCGAGCGCGAGTCGCGGCGGCGGGCGCTGCGGGCGGGCGACGTGTTCGTGACGAGGCACAGCAACCTCTCGCAGCACGTGGTGTTCCACCTGGTGGCGGACGAGGACGAGTTGCGCTCGGCCGAGCTGAGCTCGCGGCACCGAGCCGTGCTAGGGCTGCGCGAGGTGCTGCTGGCGGCGCAGCGGAACGACGTGGCTAGCGTGGCGCTGCCGCTACTGCTGCGGCGCGAGCTGGGAGAGGATGCCACGGCCGCCTGGTGCCTGCGCCGCGCCGAGCTCGTGCTCAAGTGCGTCAAAGGGTTCGTGCTGGAGGCGAGCGCGGCGGGCGGCGCGCGCCTTAGGACGCTCACGGCCGCCGTGCCGCGGGAGGCGCGCGCTCTGTTCCCCGCCCTGGCCGCGCTCCTGCCCGCGGTGTTCCGCGTCGCCGGACCGCTCCGGCCGAGACTACCCTCGCACGAAGCGCCGCGCCCGAGAGTCTAATAATGCACGGCGACGTAAAATAAAGTACGGCAAGATGGCGACCTACCACTGGACTATTGTAAACAAAATTGTAAATCGTCTCTTCCGGTTCATAGAGCGTCTTGCAATATAATATAAATTATATAAAAAATTGTAATCATGATGGGCAATCGAACGATGATTGTATAATTATGTATGTAAAACATTATTAAACGCTTCCCGCCCGGGTCCAGGCCCAGGTCCAGGCCCGGCCGCCCGTCTCTCCATCCACGTGTCCTCATCCTCCATCATCGTAAAACAATATTTCTAACATGTAACATTGTAACTCCCTCTGTGGCTGGCCTCAGTACCCTAACCAACGCCTACCCTCATATTAAAATATACTTTGTACGAACTCTTTATAATAAAACTCCTTATCAAAGGATATAACTACGTTAACAAACTAGATTATTCTAAAACGATTGTCTTCGCTAACTGTAAATCGATATGTCTGTAATGAAGACGCCGAGCTTATGACCGAGGAACCGTTAGAACTACTTGTCAGTTAGTTATATATGTATATATAAGGTGGAGTGAAGGACAATCGGCTAACGACGTCTGGACCTCTCGGGAACTGGAAGCAGAATGAGTATCGTACAGATGATGAATAATAACATTTTAAATAAACTTTTATTATGGAGTATTGTTGTGTTATTATACCTGGAGCGGCGACTCGGGCGGCGCGGCGTCTCTTACTGCCGACAGGCGGATCTGTGAGAACACGTTTAGGATTAAGACAGATCCAGGTGATAGTTTATATAAAGAAATGTGACCGGGAGCGTCCGCGGAGTGTGTCGGTGACGAGTAGTACCTTCCTGGGTGTCGTCGGGTGCCACGTGTCGCTTGCGGCGCGGCTCCGGGACCGGGGCGGCGGCCTGTGGACACAAAATATACATTTCGTTGACGTAGTGTACTAAGAGATCCATATTGTCACCTATGATGTGTCGAACTGTTTTAAGAGAAAATAACAAAAAATAACCAAAATATATCCGTACCTTCTTCCTGGTGTCATGTTTATTTCCGTCTCCGGTAACCCTCGCCTTCGTTCTCCCTCGTTTCTCTCCTCCACTCTCGGCCGCGCTCGTCGTCTTAGTCTTCTTGTTCTTGGTCTCTTTTTGTTCATTTCTCTCAACGTCAGTCTTCTTCGTGTTATCCATATCTTTATTTCCTCGCCTACTTCTCCTAACTCCCGTATCTCCGTCGCTCTGTTCTTGTCTCTTCTCTGATCGTTTCTTCGTCCCTGAGCTCGGGGCTACTATGACAACTTTCTTTCTTTTTTTATCTCTATCCGTGTCTTCTGCCGTATCTCTTCGACTTCTGGTACTTTTCTTTGGTACATTTTCAGTGTCAGACCGTTGTTCCTTCAGAGTCCGCCTATTATTTCGTGTAATTCTTTCACTTCCTGTATCTTTTGGTTTCCGGCCGCGCCTCCTCACGGTGCCCTCTACTGCTTCATCTTCTACTTTACTATTATTTTCGGGAGCTGCCCTTCTCCTTCGTTTCGGTCCAGTGATTCCTACTTGTACACTCACCTTCACCTCGACGGATCTCTTGGCCTTGTTGGTCTTCGTTTCGATTACATTATTCTTAACGACTTTCGTAGATTTGGTTTCTTTCGTAGTTTCTTTCTTCAGAGTCGCTTGTCTTGTTCTTCTCGACTTTTCTTCTCCAATGTTTTCAGGTTGGTTTTTGTCGCTACGCTGTCTCTTTATTTGTTTCTTGACGGGTGATGGTTTAGTCACAACGACACTGACCTTCGCCACTCTAGCTCTAGTCCTCTTCGGTGTCACAACCACTTGTTTCTTCTGTCGTGTAGTCCTCACAAGCTTTGGGCTCGTGTCTTCTCTCTTCTCCCCGGCGACTTTCTGCTGACTCTGTGCTGAACGACCACTTTTAGCTCGGGTTCGTTTCAATGACGCTTTTCCCAAATCTGCCTCCGCCGCTTGGTGCACGCTCACCCTGAGTTTCTTCGGATTCGGGGCTTCTGTATGAGGCTGCAATGTTCTGTAAGAGAAACACATACTGTCGTATATCTGGAGCACTGAGCGCTGTGTAAAGTATATAATATTCGTGGATAATATTTACCGTGTGTCGTCGAGCGCTATGGGTGAAACTCGTCCTAACTCAGACGCGTTAAGAGTGTGCTCTCGACCTTTGACGGGCGTGGAGTGCACCACGGGCCGCTTCTTGAGAGGCAGCAGGTCGCCCCCCGGCCGCGCATCGCCTCTCGGAGGAGTGTCGCGCGACACCAGCGACCTTTTCTTGATGGGCAGCTTGCGGGCGCTGTATAGCTCTGAGGCGGATTTTTGTCGTCCATCAGACTGATCTTTTATTGATATTGTATGACGGCTCCTGGAAGTCGCGAGTGGCGTCCGTCCTTCGACCGTGTCTATGGCCAGTTTCCGTAGTTCTCTGGCAGATTTGGACGCTTCCGTTTCCGCGGTACGAGAACGCTTCTTCAGCTCACTCTCGAGCCAGGCCTCCACATTGTCGGTGATAGGTCCGATAGAGTCGTGTAGAGACTTTGCGGATCGCGTTTCATTCTTTTTTCTTTTGTCGATTTTGCTGCAACTGTTGGCCTTGGCGTACTCCCGCAGTCGAGGTCGCCCCAGTAGCTGGTCGAAGGTTGTGTCGAGACTCTCGGGCTCCTGGAACAGTTCCTCGACTCCGCTCACATCACTGATATTGTTCCTGGAGTACTGTTCCCGATACAGTTGCTTCACACCTCTCATGTCCGATAAATTATTTCTCGGTGAATTCGCTCTCATCGTGTTCTTGACACCAGATATATCACGCAGGTCGTTTCGAGGAATCTTCCTGTAAAGTTCCTTAACTCCTCGAACGTCCTCTAACGCGTTTGTTGAAGTCTGGAATAAAGTCTTCACACCCGATATTCTTGTCAAGTCGTTATTCGGTGATCGGGCGAAAACTTCTTTAACTCTCACGTCGCTCAATCTATTTCTTGGCGATTTACCGAATATTTTTTTGACTCCAGATACGTTACCAAGATCATTTTTGATAGACTTCCTTGCCCTGGGCGTTCGTACTATATTTTTAACTCCTCGAACGTTACGCAAATCATTATCTGGTGTATTCTTTGCAAACAATCTCTTTATTCCGACGAGATTGGGACTGTCACTCGGCGTGCTCAGTGGACTGACGAATAGTTCCGGAGTGAACGCTTGAGACTCATCGATGAATGAGTCGTCGGGAGTTCTCCCGGCGCCGGCTATCGTATTCCTGGTTTGCTTGGCCACCGCGGCATCTTCGTCGAACAATTGCTTCTTTGAAAACTCTGTCATGCTCTGCGACAGTTTCCGCTTGACTGGGCTGTTAAACAATTCCTTTACGAGGTCCGAGTCGTCCAGATCGTCTATGAGAGAGCGTTTTGATTGAGGCTTTTTGGCCGTCGAGTGTTTATTTTTAACTCCTTCTTGTATCAATTTGACTGCACTCTTAGGTGTGGTCGCTTGCTCTGAAACCCAAGACGCTTTTCTGGCTCGCAAAGACCTCCTTTGAGTCAACTGTAACGATCTAGATTTAACGCTAAGTCTAGATCTTCGCGGTCGCGTGAAGAGTGCTCCTGTGGTTTTTCTCTTCGATTTTTTAAAGTTCTTCAGGGATTTTGCAGTCTGGTGGACAGAAGTCTGCTCTAAAAGGCTTTGAATGCTTAGAATAGGAGTCCCGACATCTTGTGGACTGAATGTGTTTTCTGGTGTTATAGTGCCTGGAGTGGGACTGTCGGACGGCGACACTGTAATAGAAATATTCTTTCTCACTATTGGACTCCACAGACTTTTATTGGACCGCCTTGACGATTTAGGAGAAGAATCTTCGTGCACATCTTCCTCCACGAGCAGTAGGTCGCTGTCGTTAACACGAGACCTGCTCCGCGAGGGTCTCGACTTCCTCGTACTATTGAACGATACGTTCTGAGTATTTTCGGGTGTTGTTGTGGATGTCGATCTCTTACTCGTGGAAGATGTTACGGACACAGTTTTGTCTGTAACTGCACGAATATTCCTTTTTGGTGATAGAGTATTCTTCGTGTAAGGCGTGCTCGAACCCAACAGCGAAGGATTACTAGATCTCGTCCTCCTGGTGGCGCCTGTTCGAGGAGTTCCGAATGACGCTTTACTGTCAGAGTCAACAGAGTTGTACATAGAGGACCCGGAGTCATTTGAATCTACCGTCACCATGTCTACAATGGAATAAGTTTCCATATCCCGCTGTGGGCGCGGACTGAGACCGTCCGTCATGAGGGAGGCGATCGTTGTGCTGTAGCTCTCTTCTGAAACACTTTTTGTGGTTCTCCTCGAATATCGTGAGTTCGATTGGTCCAACGCCTTCTGAACGATAATACTTCCTCTAAAAGATTTCTTGTGCCGCGGGGACTGTGTCGTCAGCGCGCTGGGTTCGGGTACAGAAGTCATCATGGGAGACCCCAGAGCTTTTTCTATAATCCGACTACTTCTCGAATGTATAGTTTTTCTGGGGGAGGGTGATTTTGTGCTGGAGGTATCCGAGTAACGTAGAGTGAGATCGTCCTCGACGAGGCTGTCTTGAGAGCGATCGTGGACACTCGCGACCAACATGACATCCGAATTGTTGTGTCTCTCCTCGTTTTCTAAGTTACTCAAGTTGCTGCAACTGTCCAAGTTGCTCAAGTCAAACTTTATCGATTCCGATTTTCTCAAACTCTTCTTTTTCTTTGGATCTTTCATAGCTGACTTCTTTGGACCAGCAAACGTCGGCGACCGCACAGCCTGGCTCGCGGCCCGCCGCCCCCCGGACAAAGTCTTTTTAACCGTCTCTTTCACCTTCACGGTAGGCTGAAAAGTACAAACTTTAAGTAATACAATTTTAATACTTTAATTCCAACGAACGCACTATGTACTCACGGTCCTGTAGACGGGCACACGTCTAGGAGTGACCGAAGGAGTTCCGCGCACGTTGAGAACGCGCGGTGAGGAGGAGGGGAGTCCTCGCGCCTGAGGCCGCGGACTGTGACCCGTCATCAGCATGATGGCCGCCTGCTTGGTGTGGTCTGACCACGAGACGAGCGAGTGAGTCAACACGCGCAGGACATGGAACAACATTCTTTATAATTAGTTTTAAATAAAGCATTTTAGTTTCTTCCATTAATTGAAACAAATTATACCACATCGTAGTTTATGGCTAATGTATACAAATGTCCCTATCGTCTTATTAGCATGTCGATGCACTTCTTTTGAACCCGTATCTATCGTGAGCACACTCGGTGCCTCGCCACCTCCATCATAACAGAGCGACGACCCTAAACTGTCATTAAGGTGGCTTTTTTTTTTTTATAATTTAATGATTTTGTATTCATTTTCAATGGTTAAACTGTTTCATGCATATATTTATTTAATAGGTATTGTTTGATGAACTTCTTTTAAACTGTCGAGGAGCATTGCTTATCCCGAATCTACATTTTAGATTTGGTTTTCTCATGTAGCATGGAGTCGTCTCTATGTGCATTGTATTCAATACACGGCCAGTTTAATCGAGCTCTTTAGTATGAACTAAGTCCAGTGTCTCACCTATCTCGAGCGGTGCTTGTATCTTGGTGACCCTGTCCCTGTGCTGTGCGGAGTGCGCCTTCTTCAGTACCGTCAGTCGGAGAGGAGCAGTCTTGGTGGAGACGCAGGGAGTCCCCCGGGGAGACGCGCGGGGCGTCCGCTGGGACGACACACTGGCAGACATCCGGGGGACCTTAGATACGCTTTTGGGGGACGCGATCGATACGTTGGAGGATCTCTTGCGAGACGGCCGCGGAGAGATGTTCCTCGGAGAGTTCCTCGGCGGCGGCTCCTCTCTAGGTTTAGGAGAGTCACGAGGAGAGCGACACTTGCGGGACTCGATCCACAGGGTCGCCTTCGTGGTGTCGTCCGCGCTCACCGGCTTGGGAGACTTGCTCTGGCCGGACTTGCTGCACACAGAGACGATCATGAATATTGTAACAGGAGAGACCTGCGTGTGCTGCGTGTGCAGCGTGTGTGAGCGCGTGTTACTCACCGTATTGCAAGGTGAGCGTCGTCAGGTCGACGGCCGCGCGGAGACGGTCCCTCGGCGCTCTCTGTAAACACGACACATACATAGCGAGGCGACCAAACGACAAACATTATCAACATTAACTAAAGTATAGTTTTTTTTAAATAAATACGAGATACGAAAGAAAATATATGAATTATAAACACTGACTTCGAGTAGCACAATGTTGTATTTAATCTGAGCGGCGACCGAGCGACGTCCCATTCATTAAACAATTTTGATAAGCATCATCTCTCACCATTATTGTCGCTGGCGTCTCTTCTCTGCGGCTGCACTATCGCCACCTGCTTCCTGCCCGCTGACGCTGTAACGATAAAGAACACGTCTAAACGACCACACGACGGAAAAAAGAAGAACGACAACAGACACTACGGGACGCGGCACTGACCGGGGGCGGAGTCCCTGTGGAGGGAGGGGACAGCGGGCCGGCGGGCGGGCTCGCTGCGGCGACGACCACGACCCGGCGACCGAGCGGGGGCTGGGGGGATGACGAAATAAGGTTTAGACACGGCAGCAGGGTCACAGGGTCATGAGAGTCAGGGTCACGTACCAGGGGTGGCGAGGGTCGGCGCGGGCGAGGCGGTGCGCCGGTATCTGTCGGGACGGTCATAGTCCCAGCGCAGGCGGCGGCCGGCCAGCGAGAGCGTGTCCCCGTGCCGGAGCGCCGCCACACTGACGCGGGCTCCGTTGAGGCTGGTCTGTCCGTAGGACCGCAGCACGGCCCCGGCCGGGCGCACGGCCAGCGTGGCGTGCAGGGCGAGCGCGGCGGGAGACAACACTCGCACATCGCAGGACGGATCGCTGCCGATACTGGCCGAGCCCGCCCTCAGAGGGAAACACTTCACGTCGCGCCCCCAGCGGTCCAACACCACCAGGCGCCCACCCGACATTACTGGAACATTACCGCGTGCTCTCAACCTCCGTTCTAATATTCAGAGTTGACATTACAGAAGCTCTAGGTACAAGTTAAGTGAAGCGACCTTGTCGTTTTGGCACCGAACTATTTTCAGGCACGAATTTCGTACTCTGGCCTTAAAATTTACATAGTGTCGGATCTAATTTTATTTTTTAAGAATCACCCCAAATAGCTAGGCTATCAAACAAAAACCACTTGAAGTGTATCATTGCCCTTGATACTCTCGATTACCAATACGAGCTATGTTGCTGCTGTTCAAACAACTCTAAGCTAAACACTACAATATTCAAGTCATTTACTGGTGGGATGTAAGGTACTCCTGGATAAGGGTCACTACTCCAGTCGTCACCAGGGTTCTGGAAATCATACGTGAAGTGGTTAGTCCCTCGGTAGCCAGAGCGCAACGAGAAATAACCATAAACGAGCGATCAGGTTTAGTGAGAGAAGGCACTGGGACAATGAAATGACACGTCAAGCCTTACTCTATCCTTACGGTGGCTTGGGATTATGGCAATACAAAAACCCCGAGGATATTTGTGCATCAGCCTCCAGACCAGATATATTTATGTATTTGCGAATTTTAAAGCGTGTTATGATGATAGAGCTTAAGGTTCTTTGGGAAACCAACATCCCCAAAGACTATACCACCAAGGTCAATAAATATAACAAGCTCACAAACAAACTCACTAGAAAGATGTTCGTCGTGGATTTGAATGTGGTAGAACTTGGAGCGAGAGGTATAAAAGCGAAATCTCTCTACAACCTACTAAAAGACTTGGCGCCGTCCAGAAATAATATCAATTTATTTTTGGAACAGACTGCAAAGGAACCTCTAGTAGGTTCTTTTCAAACTTGGTTAAGTCAAAGAGGAGCTTACAAGATGGAGGCAAGTGTTTAACACTCATTAAATAGGGCTCCCTTAAACCTACACCTGGGTCGCAAGTCCCAGGCACAGTTGAAGCTCCTCTCCCAGCAATGGACCCGGCACCCGCAAGGTGAATCCATTAAATGCTAAAAGCTATTGTCAATAAAAAACTCAGATCAATATTATCACTTATCCGTTAAATTGGTACAAAAACTATACCAACATATTATATAAATAATAATTATAATGAGGGTTTGATCCTGGCAAGTACCAATGTGATTTTTCCGAGTCATATGTACTTTCTAAGAGTATTCAGACATCACTGATTAATGCATTCCCAAAAAGGGTTGATGTCAGGCAGGCGGCCGGTCGTAAAAACAATTAGCCAAAGTATACACAACATGTAAGGCAGACCCTGGCTAAAGCTGGGAAACTGCCAGGTAGAAGAAGTGAGTTGTTCCTTATAACTATTTGAATCAAACTTTATTATTACACACATTTAAAAATACTATCAACTTATACTGTGTTTTTAGTGAGCTTAATTTAAACGACAAATAATTGATTAGATTGGCAAGCGACAATAATTGGAAAATAAAGGTAAACCATACAACTATGGCACGATTCGAAATTTATTGACTGCAGTAATATATGTGAAGTTATTATGCGTAAGCTAATACGAGTATTTTAAACTTAATTAACCAGACATGCTTAAAAAATTATAACTATATTCAGAACGAACTACGAACTTTCAAAGTCGTTTGTGGCTGTCAAACATGTAATTTTCCCGCCACTGTGGATCCTAAGACTAAAAACAAAATTATAATAACATTTGTGTAAACCAAACAAGCGATTTTACTGTTTCACGATAATTATAACGAACAAATAATATCTAGTTTAATTAGGAGTAAAAAACTCACCGACGTCAAATATTATCCTTTAAACATTTACACATAATAAAACTGTTAAAAAGAATTTAAATGTCTTAAACAATCACAATACGTAATTATCCCTAAAAATACTTATGAAAATAAACTTTCCAATTATTAGTTAAAGAATTATTAAAAAAATTAAACAGCGTCACTCTTCGTTGTCAATCAAAAAGCAATTCAAGACTCAAGTTTTATTATTTAAGATGGCGTTAAAAATGGCGGACATTAATATTGCCATACAAAAATTATAAAGAAAATACTTGCAATCATTAAAAAAATATATTTTATTAGTCAAATATTTAATATTATGGTAAGAATATGTAAAGAAAAGTTGTGAAAATTAAAAATTTTAATACTGCAACTATTAAGATCATTTACTTATTATGTTGTTATTTACAAAGGAAAAGGTGTAAGTTATTTATTAAAAGTATAAAAAGTAAAAGTAATGCCTTTTTAAATATTTTAAACAATTGATAATTTTAAAGGAGAATTTTGTGTTATTTTTGGCGAGATTTATTTTCTTTTATAATTACTTTTTATTTCGTCGCAAGTACAAAATAGCACAGATTATAATATTATTAGAAGCATTTGTTGATACTTGAAATACATTGTCAATATTATTATATTTGAAAGGACTAGTTAATAAATCTGGAACTCCGTTGAACTTCCTGGTAGCATATACTTTTCTTTGAGGACAATGGATGTAAATAATTCACATAACCAAAGTTATTGGTTTGTTGTTCGAGAAGACCAAAGTAATGTTATTTTCAGTAGTAACAACTTCACTATACAAAATCCGCAAAGTATGTCTTAATGTTTCCAAATTCTTACGTACATTGTTATATCAATGAATGTCAATATCAATGAAGGTTTTAGTTACAGGTCAAGGAGGTCGGTACATTGTGGACGCTGTTGATAATCGTCAATATATACATGTTGATAATGTTTCCACTGTGCCGGAAGATATTCCAAAGAATTGTGTGAAAGATACTTTGCATAAAGAAGATGAAAACTTTTGGGACAGAAACAAAGTGAAATTATTATTAACTCTTTGTCTAGAAAACAGATTCAGTAGTCCAGACAAAGATAAGATTGCATGGAACGAAATCGCCTTACTTGTTGGCACCACACCTGAAGAATGTGACAAGAAATATAGGAACTTACGGAGGACTTACATAAGACTACTCAAAAAGAAGAGACTCGGCAAAGACATCAAGTGGGTCCATTACAACATTTGCGAAGAAGTGTTTAAAGATTGTAAGTCATTGTCACCATCTATTTTTGAACCTTGGGAGGATTCTAAAGTGAGAAGGTTGCTCAGTCTGTATATTGAAAACATTAATAAATTTAGAAACCCCGATTGCCTTCAGAAAGATATTTGGAAAGAAATTGCCTCTCTATTGAATACAACCGAGTACAACTGCTACCATAAGTTTAAAAATTTAAAAAGAACATATTTTAATTGGGTGGAAAGGAGTCGGGAATCGGGTAAGATTATAAAATGGCCATACCATCATTACTTTGAAAGAATATATTTTAATTACAATCCCAACTTGGGTCCGTGGGACAGACACAAGATCAGACTACTCATCAACGCTTATTCAGAATTGGCTCATAAATTTAAGAATCCGAAGTATCAGAAGAAAGAACTCTGGAAAGATATTTCTAAGAAAGTGAATGAAACTCCCAGCAACTGTGATAGGAAATTTAGAAACTTAAAGCAGACTTACATCAGGTTGAAAATGAGAACAGACACGGGCAGGGCCGTCACCAAGTGGAGGTACTATAAAGACTTTGTGGCAATATTTGAAAACAACTGCTGCTCGGTGCTGGATGATGGACACCATGTAGTGTACAAGACATTGGAACAGGATTATGTGAAACAGCTGCTCAACTTCTACTTGGATAATAAAAACAAATTCAAAGATCCTCTAGTTAAGAAAAAAACTCTTTGGAAACAGATCGGCCCCAAACTCGGACTGACCCCTGAGGAGTGCGACAAGAAGTTCAGAAATCTCAAACAGACCTACATTAGACTAGCTGAAAAACTTAAAGAAACAGGAAAAGGCAATGGCTGGCCTTACTACGCTTACTTTGAACAAATATATGACGAACCCAGCTCTGCAGGAAAGGAGTGTCATCACAAGTGTGACTTGGACACCATGACTCTGACGGAAATAAGGAACCTCGTCCACGACCACGGCCTCAAGGACAGAGACAAGTTCGACAGACTCGTGAGGGTCATAGAAGATTCTAACAGCATCCAGAGGGAGAGGAATAGGATCTTACAGGCTTTACTGGATAGGAGATAATATAGGTCACTGATGTTATGGTAGATTTAGCTTTATTACAGAAATACAAATACCAAGAGCTCTATCAATACATTAAACATGAAACACTCACAAGGGAATAAAAGTCAGAGATAGAATGTTTAGAAATGGTTTTATTTAATTATTACCGTCCTTATGCTTTTAAATGTATATGTACAAACAAACTACATTAGATTATCAGTTTCATTCTGAAATGAGAATTCGTTAAGAGGCTGAATGAATCTTCGAGAGGCTACATCGTACAAAAGGATCGACGGCCACCGACCGTCCTAACTTAAAAATACATCTGCGTATTCAGAATTTACTTATCAATAACACTATACCACAGTAAGGAATGAAAAAAAATTAGTTCCGAAAAATTTAAGAAATCACAGTGGATCGTAAGCGATCATATAGTCGTATGCCGTATGGCCACATGTCCACTCCTCAAACACGCGAGTCGATACAACGCTAACCTAGGTTCAATTACCACACTATTTCGTACAACTAAGGGCTGGCCGCGGGCGGAGGGCGGGCGGCTCACTTCTTGGCATTCTTCTTGGGGGAAGGAGCCTTGCCTTTAGCGTTGTTCGACATTTTCGCCTTCTTGCCCTTTGGTTCCGCCTCGTCCTCGTCCTCGTCCTGCAGCAGAGTCACATAACTTGAATTTGTTGTCGTAGTTTAAATGTGTATGGGTCTATCAGAAGGTAAAGGGAAATAATGATAAATGTAGAGTAGGTACAGAAAACCGACAGCCAATTTCAGATAACTTTTCTTTGAAACAATTTATATTTTAAGAGACCCACTGGATCAGACACCACAGCTACCAAAGTGTTCAAACAGACATCAAATATTGAAGTGGGCTCATTGACTCAGCTGCCATAATTTTGGAGACTTGGACCTCAGGCCCTTTGCCCTCTGTTAGAACTATCTTCATATAATAATTCATATTAGTTGAAGGTTTTCAGTACCTCATTTCCCTTGCGTTTGCCAGATGACGCTTTCCTTTTATTGTCATCTTCCTGTAAATTTATTTTTCTACTAAATGATTAAATATATTTTAATGGCCACATACAATGACAAATGTTCTATTCACATACACAGTCAGACAACACACACTCGTCCTACACCTACTTCATCATGACAACAGTACATCATGATAAGTCATCAAACTTAACACTGACCTTGAACTGAGAGTCTTCGCCTTCCTCTTCATCTAACATCTCCTCTTCCATTTCCTCCATATCCTCAAACTCCTCCACGAGGGCACCCAGCAAGTGTTGCCCGATTAAATGAACCGGCCCTGAGCCCTGAACATTAATTTCATAAGAAACAAGCCCATATTTAATTGGGGTAACCAGTTTCAAAGATGAGTCAGACAAATGCCTCGAGAAATCACAAGAAGGCAGCAAGGAAACAAAACGTATCATTGCACCCATCAATAATTATATGGTTATTTTATCATCATTGTAATACTACTAGTAAGAAGACTATACTACCACTAAGAAACATTTTTATTCACCTGTATGAGTGTGAAAGTGACCGGTGCATCTGGGAACTCAATATCCAAACGTGCTTGTCTTGTTTCACCAACTTTTAAGATGGCAACTGGGATTTTTATAGATTCTTGGAGACACATTGTCTCTACCTGCAACAACAATCATAATACTGAATGATGCTATCTATAATTATCACGAGAGCAACTATTATATTATAATGGGTCTGTGTTGTAATCTATCAGACAAATGCCTCGAGGGATCACAGCCAGCAGAGCACCCACAAAACGTGGCTGCCGAGCTGATCATGTATGTACGTGTACATACCGTAGTGTTTTATCATCACATAAAATAACATCATCAGCCACTTGAAGTTATTATAGCAAGCAGTAATCACTAAGCAAGCAATACGTTTAAAGTACCTGAACGACGTTTAGTTCGTCAGGTTTCGCATCCGGTCCTAGGAGTGCTTGGCGGATAAGTAATTTGTTGCTTCGCGGGTACTCCGCCTTCGCTTCGGGGTCCCATGTCTCGGACTGATGTGATGACGAGAGAGTGACACCTGAAATAACGCACAGAGCCATCAATATCACAAACACCCACACAGTAACTGATCGATATCATCAATAACTGTTACAAACGAGAACACAAGCGGTTGCCCGAGACGCTTGGACGCCATACTTTTGAATTGCGCGCCCAACTGATGCTACATCCCACAATTTACACAGGCAATTTAAAACACACACGAATACAGACGAGCAACGTTAAACTATATAAACAATGCTAATGATGATATAAAACGTTAACGCCATTTTTCGTTACCATGATATGACATACCCTTTTCTAACACTGGTTTGGTAAAGTAAATGGCGGCAACGACTAACATTTTGTTATATTAACCACTTTCAGTAATTTAATCTACAGACGAGCGAACTACGCATACAATATATATGGTACAATATAGTTTAAATAAGCCATTTATATTGTGAAATTAAAATGGCGAAGTTGCCGGGTGTCGTAGCTTGATGCTAAATTTTAACTAAGTCTTGTATGCAAAGTACGCAAATAGGAAAATAAATAATAACAACAACGCAAGTAACACATTATCAAGAACATAACTCACCGTAGAAATATTCGTCCGACATAGTGATTTTACTAATTTATTGAGATTTCAGCAACACGTTCACGTGCAAAGCCGGCGCACACAAATCTGAGGCCGATGTTGCCATCTATTATAGAACAACAGTCAAAAAAGTTTTTTTTTTCGATAAAAATCAGGCACAGACATCAAAATGTATGCTTGTAAAAGGAATATATTTTATTTATCCTATCTCAAACTAAAATTAGAAAAATAGCTGGATAATACGATAAAAGACATTTATTTGACAAATATTTTTATGCATTTACTTATCTAGTCATAGTAATCTATTCATCTAACATATAACAGTTTAATTAACTATACATAACTTTAGAAATAAAATGATAGTTCTGATATATATTATTATTCTATTTCTCGTTTTATTTCTTGGACACTTAGAAATTATAAAAAAACGTTTTAACCATACCTGCATGTGATATTGTAATTATGAAAGTTGTAAGAAAAAAGAATCTTTAAAAACACTACGAGTTCCGTGATGTGTTTTCGTGCACTTACAAATACTTCGTTAATTTAGCCAGCAACGTGGCCGAAGTGAATCGTATCAGCTCAGTATAGAAACAGAAGGTTAAGTATAGAAATGTCCTTGCAGATCACTGTCAGATATTGATTTACGAAGACTATGAGTATCGGAAAAACGGGCTAAGTACTTTTTAGAAGCTGTTATAATGTCAGCAGGACAATGTATTCGAGAACAGCAGGTTTGCTTGGAGTGTAATGGTTCTGGTTCATCATAGTTCTCCATTTTATTTTGGTATGAAAGACTCGGACTATTGCTATCACCACTTAAATATACATTTGAAATTTGGTACAGTTTCAGTTGAGTGTTTTCAAACTGAAGGTCATTGTTCATTTTGACCAACTTAATGTATTCCTCTTGTCTCGGCGACCTCGATGTGTTTTTTATCATATCGTCCAGTAATGAATCCACGGCGTCTCTGTGTTCTCTTAGGGCTTTTAAGACATTTTCACAAACCTAAAAAACTGATCGTCAAAAGTAATAGGAACTTAGTCTAGATATGAGGTTTTGGATTGTAATGTTACAAATGAACTGAAATAAGTATATCTTGTATCGTTCATTCATGACCCTCGTATAACATAAGATTTCGTCCATATACTGCGGGGAATCGCCACATCTTTTATGCTAAAATTTAATCCGACGGTTAAAAGAACGTGGGATCATGTCACATCTGGATAAAAGATTGATATAGAAATAATATTCCTATAAATACTTGCTTAAAAACACGGGCGTTTTACGAGATCATACGAGGGCCTCATACCGAAATACCAAGCAACGAGTTTCCTCGCCACGCGGAACTCTTACCCCGCGTTATAAGGGGGAATACTGACATTAGAATTTCAAACTAAAATAATTATTACACTATCTATAAATATAGTTTGTAATTACCTCTCCGCAATTTCTTTGTAGCGTTTTAAACTTATCCTGGATAACTCTTTTGTATCTTTTCAATTTGAGATATTTATTACACACGGAAATAATAACTCGATCCTTCGACTTTATCTCATTTTTAAGGTCATTTAAACATCGATCTTCCTTAAATGTAACCGCTGTTTACTAATAATCTTTATTTGTTATTGATAAACAACTGTAACTGTATATAGCTTACAACTCCATATGACGCGTCACATTTTTCGGATCCATTTAAAATCCTGGCGTCTACCAAGGACTCCTTATGTATTGAAGTCATTTTCCTGAATAAAAATGACAAATCTTGATTAATATCAGTTCCGTCGATTGGAGAGTGGTATTGTAAAGTTTAAATAAGACCTTGGCTGAATAAGGTTTAAACTGATGGCACAAAATAAATTAAAATAACGAAAAAATTTATTATGTTATGTGCACCTTTCGTGTACGAGCTGCTGTTCTATCTTTGTTTTAATTCTTTGCACCTTAGTCAAATCGAGATATAAATTCTTTTTCTCTCGAGCAAGAATGTCGATGGCCGTTTCTTTACTTTCAAGTAGAAGTTTTAGGGCGAACACGGTTTGTCTCAGTAGTTCAATTTCATTTTGCAACTTGGAGATGTCTTCTAAGTGATATGATCTCGAAACTGAACACCCCACCGAATTCGTAGATATAATATTTTTAAAATTCATTCAGTATTGAACATTCCCCTTGAGTTGTTGTATTTATTGATATAAACAAGAAAAAATACCTCAAAAAAAAAAATCTTTTGACATATGATCATGACTTCATACGTATTAAATGTTTAATTGTTTAAAGCAATGGTACAATCGACACTTTTCTTCTGATTTTCATACCAATCTTCGGGAATCTTAGTCGCAACATCAAACATTCTTTTTAAAACAGTTCGTATCAAGACTCCAGGTTGCGTAGAGTAACAATATAAAACAGCAACAAACTCTGCTAGAGCGTGATTATGATCAAATAATTCTTATAAAGCTTTCAAAAATAGCAAAGAACTTATTTGTCAATTGTATGTCTTAACATTTGTTAGTTTGAGGTTTTAATCCTAATACATTATTGTTTTATCTATCAAGTTATATCGCCATAGTATGCAAATTTTTAAAGTTAAAAGAAACAAGATTTTATTTTTTTTCATATCATCCATTTCCTCAGTGGTAGTTTTAGAAATTAATATACTTTTTTGTAACGTTTTTTTATAAATTAATCAGTTGCTTTTCTAAATTAAAAATCTTTAGTAGTAAAATATCAAAAAGGTATACTCTACAATGTTATAGTAAACACAGATAATATATTTGCAAAATAAAAATAGCCATTTTATATAAACACTAGACACTGTTTTCTCTATTTATTTATTGGTGCTTGATCATCGCAAACGTTTTCTTATTGGTCAGAAATACTCAACTAACCAATAACGGATGGAAATCGTTAATTATTTTCGTTGATAGACTCCACCGTCTCGAATTGACACAAATTTATTTGTCAAAATACTGTATAAACATAATTGCCTTAATCTCCGTTGTTTCTCTTAAGTTATCACCTATATACCCTGATTTGTTTTGTCTGTTTAATAAAATCATTTTAAGTACAGATC
This sequence comes from Danaus melanippus, assembly GCA_010014825.2. Taxonomy (NCBI): domain Eukaryota; kingdom Metazoa; phylum Arthropoda; class Insecta; order Lepidoptera; family Nymphalidae; genus Danaus; species Danaus melanippus. The sequence continues at coordinate 6,464,506 of JAAAKD020000146.1, forward strand.
GTACTTTAAACGTGGTACAAACGTCCCTCCTTGGTTGCACAGTGAACTACGACCTAATCCTAGCGTTACGTTCTTGACCTTATGCTATTCGTGGTCTGATGCATATTTGTTGTGTAACAACGCCAAAATTTAGAGAAGAATGGTGCCAAGTTGCACATCGTCAATCTTTCCTTGAAGGTGTTAATAAAACCATCATCTTCAAACAAATGGTGTTCTTGTGTCTTCTGTCAAAATTCTAATTGGAATCGAATTAAAAAATCCTTGTTTTTGCATCATTAAGACTAGTTACTGTTGAGGTGAGCTTGTGATTTATTTACAATTTCCAATGTGGGTTTTTACTTCTGCCCCTCGTATTACAATATGGTTTTATTTTTAGGAGATTTGTTACCTACATACTTGTGTGTACTCAATAAAAGAGAAACGGATTCATAAATCAGTGACTGTGCAAACAAGACCTTAGAAGAGCAAGAATCTCTCAAAATGAAAACCTCATAGTGATAAGTAGTGATTATCACTTAACATAATCTATGGTACAATGAGTGAGGAGTTGAAAAATGAGGGCAACAAGAAAAGTCAACCGCTGGCTGCCAACAATGAGGCAGTTCTACTGGGAGCCGAGTGTGGGACTCACACCGACATCTCTACGAACACATCACAGACTAACATCTCACAGGTATCTTCTAACAATGGTTTTCCTTATCAGAGATTTTCAGAATTGTTTTTCCCATCTTATATTTATTTGAACAGTGACAAGGTCCTCTATGACCATGTTTTAAATATTGAATATATATACATCATGTTTGGAAGGAAATCATTGTTAGGTTTAAATGAAACTAATATTTTTCTGATACACTTTTATTTTTATAAACAACTACATACTCCCGACGTTTTGGTGACTTTCCAGCAACCGTGATGAAAAAATAAAGCATAGTGTATCTGAAAATATTCATTTCATTTAAATTAATAAAACTTGTGAAACTCTTAGACCTTATCATTGTGAGGTCTCTGTCAATATAACAATACATCTTTATCTACATATATATATATATTTTTGTAATTTAGTTATATCTCCATCACATCTCTCGATAAGGTACAGCTTGGTGTATCATTTCTTTTTGTAATAAACAAATATGCATCATAAATATAAACCATTTTTTAATCTATGGTTCAGAAGAAACTTCAATTTAATAAATCGTCATCCAGTCATCTGTAAATCATTAAGAGGAACTGTTGTAACATTCCAGATGAAATCAAGTTCAGCTCCGTCAGAGACTAACAAATGGAGATGTGAGCTTTGTACCTATGAGAACTTCCCTCTCTCACGCAAGGTATTGTTGTTTCACTCTCTCTTGCTCCGAGTGGTCACTGTCTGTCACCTCTCCCGTGTCTTCTTCATCATTGTTTTGCTTTGGGTCATTTCATTTTAAAAGTTAAATAAGTTATTCAGATTACTTTTCGATATTCAATTCCCTTTTATTTTAAAAGATTTTTTTTTTTAAATCATGTTTGAATGTTCACTTTCCTTTAAACTTCAGTAAAACTAGAATAGTGTAAGTTCTAGAGACTTGTTTTCTTAACATATACATACTACCTGTATGATATGATCCTTGGTAAGTTTTTATATGAAAATTTATTAAGTAGACTGAAAACAATTTCATTGTACAAAATGGTTTGAAACAAGAATCTATACAATATATTATTGTTTTTATATGAAAAATCAATATTAATATCATGTCATACATCCTAATATCATTATATTTCTTTTTACTTTCCGTTCTAGTGACATGTGAGACACAAAACTAGTTTCTATTGTATCCCAATCTTAAGTAGGTCCTCGTATTGTGTAATGACAATCATCTTCAATTGTTTTCAGTGTACAATGTGCCGCACGGCCAAGCCGAGCCTGGGGGAGGACATTTTCAGACTACAAGACGGAGCGAGCGCTCTGCCCACACAAGATATATGTGGTAATGTCTCGTAATGTTTTCCTCTTACTGTACACGTACAAGATTACAGTTTTAAAATAATTAATATAATATTTATCCAAATGTAAAATATTGTTTATAATAAATAAATTTAATTTTGGTATTGAATGACCAGTTGAATAATAACTTGGTGTTAGTTTTAAATGACTGCTGGAACTAGATTCATATGTTTACAAGCTGATTAACACTTTAAAGTCCGTGTTGATTATTGAACATGAGGAAGACGAAACTCAGGAAAATATCCATCAGGAATACAGTCATGTTATAAATGACATACATTTCTTGGTCCAAAGGAGCTGAGGCTGTAGCGGAGAGATTGAAGCCTTTGCGTATATCGTCGCCCCAAGGCCAGGCCGGAGCCTCCGCCGTCGCCAAGTGGTCCTGTCCTGTAAGATATACTCGCTTGTTACAGTAAGGTTGGTGGTAAGGTGGTCATATTAACATCATTATACATCACAGACCTGTACCTACGAGAACTGGCCCCGCTCCCTGAAGTGCGCCATGTGCGGCGCTCCGCCCCCACATGGACATGTTACAGTCACCAGGCATAACGCAGGTCAGTTGGTACATATTAACACACGGACACACGTATACGCCACGTCGTCATTGATTTTTTATGAGCGCAGGTCCTCTGGAGGGCGGCGGCACGGGGGCCGAGGACAGCGCGCGGCGGAAGAGGAGACACGCGGACTGGATCTGGCTGCAGGCGTGTCTCGGTGAGGACAAGACTGACATCCTCAGGAGAGAGAGAGAGAGAGAGAGGCGGCAGACATGACAGAGTAGTGTGATGTGTTGACAGGAGTGGTGGAAGGAGACGCGCATTGCGTGGAGGCCTACCTGTCATCAGGAGGCGACCCGGCGAGGGCGCTCACGCATCAGGAGGTGGCGCTGCTCAACCGCGCCTCCGCCTTCGACGCCGGACACACGCTGGTACACCTCGCCATACGGTCAGCACGTAGCCCGACACTCCCCAGCCGTCCATATAAGCAATTCGTTCATATCTAATGCAACGCGTCCGGTCCACTCCGCAGGTTCCAGAGACAAGAGATTCTGTCGACGCTGTTGTCCCGGATATCCGGCGGCGGACCGGGACTCAAGAGGTCGCCCTCGTATGTCGGTACGAACTCATTATATTATTAAATTAGTAGAAACTCCACGACCGTGAACTCAGAAGTTACATACTCATGTGATCATCAGCTCCCGACCTGGCGACGGCTATAAGGAGACACATTGCGGGCTGCATTCGACAGAAAAAGGGCAACTTCCCGTGTCGCTACATCAACGAGTTCTGCACCTTCTCGCTTCCAGCCGGTGAGTGTCCCCTCCCCCCCAACCCCACCCCTTCACTGGAAGGTGGATGTCACTGAACTCCACTGGCCCGTGTTCTGTAGAGATCGAGGAGCTGCCGGGAGCGATCCAGGAACAGCTGTTCTCGGAGCTGTTAGACCGGGACGCTCAGCACACGCTGGAAGGCGAGCCTCCTCTCAGTCGCTGGGGCGGGCCTCGGCTGCTCGCGCTGTGGAACCGCTCGGCCGGCGACTGTCTCCCGGACGCCGTGTGTCAGGCGGCCTACGGAGTGTTCGACCGACGGAATGTGCTCCGGGCGGCGCTCGCTGACTCGCTGCAGAACGCCCATCGCGCCTTCTACACTCGCTGGGCGGCGGCGGAGCGACTCCAGGCCGCCCAGCTGCACTATGCGCCCGAGGAGCCGCAGCTGAGGGCGGAGTGGGCGCGCCTCGTGGCCGCAGCCGCCCGCCCCGGCACTGCACTCCACCAGCTGCACGTGTTCGTGCTGGCTCACGTCATGCGTCGCCCCATAGTCGTGTACGGCGTCGACGTCGTCAACTCCTTCCGCGGCGAGGCGCTCGGATACGCTCGCTTCCAAGGTGAGTGTCCGACCCTGAGTCCTCCTGCCCTCGACCGACCAGCACACTGAATCGTCTCTCCCGCAGGCATCTACCTCCCGCTGCTGTGGGAGCCGGAGTTTTGCTCCAAGTCTCCGCTGTGCCTGGGCTACACGCGCGGCCACTTTTCGGCGCTAGTGTCCGTGGAGCCGTACTCTCAGCGCGACCACTACATCTGCCGAGAACCCTCCGACGACGGCGAGGACGTCACCTACCTGCCGCTGACGGACGCAGACGGCAAGTTGCTGCCCGTGCACTTCCTCACAATGGACGAGCTGGCGGCTGAGGAGGCGCTCGTGCGGCGTTGGACCGGGGCCCGAGGCGGCGCGGCGGCCGGCGGGGCGGGCGGGGCGCTCGCCGCTGAGCAGCGCCTGCACGCACGACCCCTGCTACAGGCACAGATGCTGGAGGAGTGGCTCAACCACTACCGCCGTCTCGCGTAACTAATTCCCCTTCCCTCTCCACGCTAGTCTATCGTCTCCCGGCCTCGTGAACTCGGTGCTCACAGACCTTCTACTCCTTGTTTCAGACAGCAGACCCGCGCTCCGTTTCCGCCTCGACTCCAAGCAGAGTTCTCCAGCGATGCCGACACGGACGACGAGTAGCCCCCTCCCTGCTCACCTCCTCACCGGACCTCCTCCGCCCTCCCCCTCCCCCTCCCCGTCTTGTCTCATCGTCCTGTTCTATATTCAGTATACTTCCGTCTGCGCCAGGTTGTACCGCTTAGAATTCCGCGGCTTCAAAATCGTAGGACGTATGAACTTGCAAAAAAATTGTGATATTTGCTCATTTTCTATGAAATTCTAAGAACTATCGAATATGCTAAGAACCGCTCAGATAACAAGTAGAGGACATCGGGTCGGACCAGGAGTGAGACTCGCTTGAGATGGACGCCCACACGCTCACACATTCACGCCCACACGCTCACACACTCACACGACCACACGCCCACACGCTCACACGCTCACACACTCACACGACCACACGCCCACACGCTCACACACTCACACGCCCACACGCTCACACGCACACACACTCCGCTGACTCGTTGCTGATGTTTCTAACAGGCAGTTACTTTTCGTTTGTAAATATTAAAGCTGTTCCAGGCAGCAGCTCGAGCAGCTCGCGGCGTCTCCGATACCAACACACACGTGTATAAATAAACTCGTCCGTCATCTCACTACATGCTTTTATATTTCTAGAGTCGTGTGTAATGTTTGGTCTGACTTGAGCTGTTTATGTCGCTCGGCGCTCTTGAAGGTTTACTGTATTAATATGGTGTCGCGACTCCATCACTCATATTATTCATAACTTACCGTAGTCTTGTTATAGCGCGAACTCCGAGCCTCTCAATAATTCAGCATGTGGCTGCATTCTGAAAGTTGTGCGACTTCAAACGGCTGCCACACGTTCATATAAAATTTTGCGAACACATTTATTTGCACAGTCTTCTAATACTCGTTGCAGTGTACTCGTGCAAGTCGGTCCTTGCACAAGTGTTCTGTAACGTGTGTGGCCGGCATTCAATAGATTTAAATTTGTATTTCCAACGGTTTTAATCTTAATTAAACTAATGTATTAAGTACGATAATAAAAAAAATATCGAAATACTCAAACAAATATGAGTAAAGTCTTAACTAGAGTCTCCGCAGCAAAAAGTACATTATTGTATACAATAATAACTTCCCGATGTGCTAAAAATATTTATAAAGTATTATAAGGGTGACGCTGACGTGTTACGTGACCGCTTGTCTCGGCTTCCATACACAGGTAGGGCTGGTCGAGGTGTACCGACTGTACCGAGTGTACCGAGTGTATCGAGCGACCTGTGTGACGACACTGTACAGAGAGTATAACTTAATATTTATTATATTTTCGGTTATTGTAAATAGATAAAATTGATTTTGTGTATATTGATTATATATAGTGTACAGGTCTGGAGGGTGTAGCTGGGTATCGCGTACTATCACGTAAAAAGACCCGCGCTACAAGATCGCTTCTACGGTCGAGTATAATGATTCCTCTGAGTCTCGTTTCGTTGATCGAATTTGGTATTTAAGATCTAGAAAGTAAATATAGTTTGCTGTAGACGTACATCGAACAATTTAATGTTTTGTTAGTTATTTTTTATGCTTTGTTGGTTTCACAAATTATTGTATATCTTCGGGAGGGTTTATTATCACGAGTTTTTATTCTAACTGTTTGTTTTTTCTTTCATTAAGACGTACAATTTAATTTAAAATTATGTACTTCTAATACCTACAAAAATTAATCAATAAAAGCACTTACTTTACGAAGCGTCCATGTTTTTTTTCTTTCAATGACAACTCCAAATCCTCCATTCCTTAATACAGTTATATTCGGTCGGTTCTACTTTATATATCTGATAAAGTAAATGAAAGAAATACATTGCATGTACACAGATCAAACTATTGAAAATAATAATTTTTATAATCATATAAATCCCAAACGATTTTTTTTTATTCTTCAAGAGATTGGATACTTAGGATCGAAATTAAATAATGGGTGAAAAATTACGAAAAGAAGCAATAATGGCCACGATATACTTCTCTTTTGTGAAGAAATAATATTATGTCGTCTTTAACCAAACCGACTGTTATTTATGAGATACTCGTTTTTTCTTTTGCTCTATATACATTTTGAGACTACACCATTATAAGTTCAAATTGAAATTCCATTACATTTTAAAAGTACTTAATTGGTTAAAAAGGTTTTTGAATAAAATATCACACCGGAAGAACAAACTTTGCAATTAATAATATTAGTAGATATGAAAATGTATTATTACTTACTTTGTATTAATGTATTTGCTTACCTAAATGAAGTTTAATATATGTTGGTGTACTGGATTGATAATACGACTGATAATAACTACTGTCATAACTGAAAGAGTCACAAACACTTCAATTAGTTAGTTTTATATGGCGGGTAATCACACAGGAATAACACTTCAAATGATTATGATAAAGTCGTTTGAGTCGTGAATTCGGAACGCACGCGCGGCGGCGCCCTGGCCTGTAGTATGTACTCTGTCCTCAGACCGCACTCCGCACTCGGCAATTCTGATATCATTTGACAGCTGTGCTTATAAAGAGTTCGCGTCGGTCGGCTTCCTACAAATAAACGGTTTTTTAAAGTTATAAATGAAGTTCCAGTAATAAGTTACAACTTATGTGTTATATATATAATATTCATAGTTTGTGATGAGGCAAAAGAAATATACCTTGTAAATTTATTGTGACTTGTGCTAGTGCAGTTTTTTAAGAAGTTCTCTAGGAAAATGGGTGAGTGTACCGGCTTTTATGTTTTAAAC
>JAAAKD020000151.1:8520-23540 GCA_010014825.2 Danaus melanippus
ATGACGGTTTCGATGGCCAAAAAACGATCCAAATTCAATTTTTTGGGACGTTTTCAACAGCAAAAACCGTTTCTTAATCATTTGCTAAGTACATTTTCTAAGGCTAAAAAGCACTCCTAAGTAATTGCTTTATGACGGTTTCAATGGCCAAAAAACGATCCAAATTCAATTTTTTGGGACGTTTTCAACAGCAAAAACCGTTTCTTAATCATTTGCTAAGTACATTTTCTAAGGCTAAAAAGCACTCCTAAGTAATTGTTTTATGACGGTTTCAATGGCCAAAAAACGATCCAAATTCAATTTTTTGGGACGTTTTCAACAGCAAAAACCGTTTCTTAATCATTTGCTAAGTACATTTTCTAAGGCGAAAAAGCACTCCTAAGTTATTGTTTTAGGACGGTTTCAATGCCAAAAAACGATCCAAATTCAATTTTTTGGGACGTTTTCAACAGCAAAAACCGTTTCTTAATCATTTGCTAAGTACATTTTCTAAGGCGAAAAAGCACTCCTAAGTTATTGTTTTATGACGGTTTCAATGGCCAAAAAACGATCCAAATTCAATTTTTTGGGACGTTTTCAACAGCAAAAACCGTTTCTTAATCATTTGCAAAGTACATTTTCTTAGAGCGAAAAAGCACTCCTAAGTTATTGTTTTAGGACTGTTTCAATGCCAAAAAACGATCCAAATTCAAGTTTTTGGGACGTTTTCAATAGCAAAAACCGTTTCTAAATCATTGTCTTAGGACATTTTCTAAGGCATAAAACTGTTCCTACTTCATTGTTTTAATGGCCATAAAACGTTCCAAATTCAATATTTTGGGACGTTTTCAACAATAAAAACAATAAAAATTTTGAATCTCGTATAACATATTTCGATGTTTCATTTCTACATAAAACCATCCACGGTTGTATTGATTGTCAAGATTTATTGTCCGCTATCAATTTTAACATAAACTACAGACTTATAAATCCTAAAACATTTAATATCAATCCGTATTTAAATAATGTATCCCATAATAACCCCATAGCGAGAATGTGTCGTACTTACAACGATATTGCCGCTAATAATGACTCCGTTGACATTTTCGAGAGTAAGTTTCGTATATTTAAGAGGTGTTTGATGAATTTAATCTTTAAGACTTAGTATGTAATATATTTGACATTGTTATGTAATATTATTTATAATTTTTTTTCTGCTATTTTTTATACTTATTGCCTAATTTCTCCATAAATTTTATATTCGTGTGATTTTTTTATCTTTTTTTTCTTTAGTTTTTACTTGTAATAAATAGCTTCAGCCTTTGTTAACTGTGAATTAATGTATTTTTGCTTGATGTGTACACAAATATTAGGGTGTAACTAATCTTCGAACTTTGTAATTTATTATTTAGATATTTATCAGTTATTACCTGTCTTGTGTGCCATATGTAATAAATAAATAAATAAAATAAATAAAAACGATTCCTAAATCATTGTCTTAGGACATTTTCGAAGGCCATACAACTCTTCCTAGTTCATTACTTTAGTATGTTTTCAATGGCCAAAAACTGTTCCTAATTCATTGTTTTAGGACGTTTTCAAAGGCCAAAATAGCGTTCCTTATTCACTGTTTCAGAACGTTTTCAAAGGCCAAAAAACTGTTCCTAATTCACTTGCCTTAGGACGTTTCCATAGCACCACATAAACCATTTTTTAATTACTTGTCTTAGGACGTTCTGAACCGCCTACAACATTTTAAATTTACTTATTTTAAGATGTCCGTAACCATCTAGAACATTTTTAAATTTACTCGTCTTGGAACGTCCCGAACCGCCTCAAACATTTAAAATTTACTTTTCGTAGAAAGTACCAAGCCGCTTTAAACATTTTGAATTTACTTGTCTTATGATCTCCCGAACTGCCTTAAACATTCTTAATTTATTTGTCTTAGGACGTCCCTTACCGGCTTAAACATTTTTAAATTACTTAGTTTAGGACGTCCCTTACCGTCTAGAATATTTTTAAATTTACTTGTTTTAAGGCGTCCCCAATCGCCTTAACCATTTTTAATTACTTCATAGGACATTCCGAACCCCCTCCAATATTTTAAATTTACTCGTCTTGGGACGTCCCGAACCGCCTCAAACATTTTAAATTTACTTTCCTTAGGACGTACCAAACCGTCTACAACATTCTAAGCTTACTTGTCTTATGATCTCCCGAACTGCCTTAAACATTCTTACTTTACTTGTCTAAGGAGGTCCCGAACTCCCTAAAATAATTAAAATTCAGTTGCCTTAAGACTTCCTGAGCTGCCTTAAACATTTTTAATTTAATTGTCTTATGACGTCTCCAAAGCGTTATCATTGGGGTGGTGGGTGGCGGGCGCATGCAGCGCGCGGTGAGCAGGCCTCGGGCAGCAGGGAATGAGGAACACCAACTATGCTATGGGCAGACGACGTCGGATGACTTACGTGATCTTTAGGATATGTAATTCATAGGAATTTGCTTTGTTGTTTTGATTTATTTAACAAAAGCATTTTTTATTTTATTAGTTTTTAAATTTCCATGTATAAAGAGGTTCACGTTAAGCCAGGCTTCAGTTGCTCGTGCCATGTAACCTGCTTAAAAAAGATGTTTTGCTGAATGTTATTGCAACACGATCCATTAAAGTTTTCATTAGAAATGTCTTAGATTCTATTACATGGCTGAATTATAACAAATATTGCGATTAGATTTTTTCATTAAATGCAACATATCTCTGAGTATAAAGATCAAATTAAAAAGTATAAGTAAATTTATTTCGTTTACTTTTTAATAAAACGTATTTGAATGGAAGTAATGATTAATTGATGATTATAATAATTATCAATAAAAATAAATCATATTTCAATAAATATTAATGTTGAATTGTATGCAAAAGTATAAAATCTTATATCCATGAATATTACATACGCTTACTTGCAGAATATTTCATTCCGTTTTACAATTTAAAATGGCCACAGATATTAACTGATGTTGGTTATTAAGAATCTAGAATCTACTGTATCTTAAAATAAAGCTCCAGTATTTTGTGTTTCTCCATACACTGATACATATCAGATGTTCAAATAGAAATAATATTCTCTTCAATCTTACTGTTTGTGAACATATGTACATTAATGAAGAAGATAATATCAATTGGGTCACAGTATCCAGAGATGTGTTGGATCACAGACAGTTATATCACATCATCGAGCATAGATGTTACAGTTCTTGTGACATTCAATTGAATTTAACTATAAGTATATATATCATAATGTCTATGGGTAGAGGGAGAGTGACTAAATATGGAATACCATTTTGTTTTTTAAACATAATTAACACAAACATTACAAATGAAAAACATTTTGAAGTCATTAATAATAATCATATGTTTACGCTTTATTTTGTAACAAGTTTTGGCTACAGAGACTAATTTTAATTAAAGTTAAAAGAAAGAACCGAGTAATCATAAAGCTATCTAGATATGGAATAGGATATATGGAATACCATAAGCATCATCAAAATTCAATCTTAACTTAAATGAGATTCTTTGGAAACATTGGTATAAATATTAAAGTAACATAAATTATTTGCAAAAATCACATAGAGGCATCAGACTCCGGTCCTGGGCAATCATTATGTGTCCAGAGCTCTATTAGGTTTCCTTTTCTTGCTTGGTACTGGACTGATGTCATATGGAGAAACCAATTCCAAACTACTGCGACAAATTCCTGAAGTTGAGGGCACTAGTTCAATATTAGAAAAAATACATTTAATTTATTATTAACAAAAACATCAAGTCGACTGATACTTAAAGGAACCAATTATGGAATATTCCATCATGGGATTCTATGATTTGTCCATATTTGGATTTAACAACGAATTCAAACTGACATTTATATTTTTATATTTATTAAGGTAATACAATCAAATACTGCTAGAACCCACAAAAGAACATCTAAACTACGTCTGAAAGGTATATAAACAATACGGTTTTTACTTTTTTGGACGAAAACTGAGTGTTTTTTACATACCTTAGAAAGTTATACGGAAGCGACGAAACAAAACACTACAACTGTGATGAAAGGGTTCACTCGATTGACATGTTACCACTTGTACGGTCGAAGACGGACACGTATAAAGAGACAAACACTGTTTACTGAATACATCACTTTCCGTTTGATAGAAATGCAAGTATTCTATATTAGGGACACTATTCCATATTTGGTGGCTTTCCTCTACTAACTACCCAATTAACTAAATCTTAAGATGAAGGTAATATTTTTCAGTTATATGATAAAATTAAAAAATATTGATAATAATCATGGATACGATAATTGTAGGTATAGTGGGAAAATTTAAATATGTTTTTAACTTAATATGTACGTATGTGAACTGCGAAAACTCTTCAAACCTCAATCTCCAACATAGCGGCTGGTCTATTAGTTTCAAATTAGATTTAAAACATCTCAATTCTAATAATAATCATTTCTCGCGACTTCTTCAGTAACTGGACGTCATCAAAGACCACATCGGCTTCCATTTGTGACTTTTGTTATCTCATAATCAATCCCATTCGATTCAACACATGCATGAATACAATTTATAATGGAAACATGGTTTATTGATGTTTTCAAAGATACAATATTTATTAATTTTAAATTGAGGAATCGATAAAAGTCCATCTAAAGAATATTTATCTTTTCAATCATAGCCATATGTAGGTGTAGGTGACACCGATAACATCACAGTCACGAGTCGAGGTCATAAGCTTTGTGAATCAATAAATACTCAAAAACCCACTCGCGAATCCCCAACATTTATTATTTTGTTTCGTTGTTCCGATGAAAGTCATCGTTATAGCAGTCATTCTCGCGCCTATCATTCTGCCGCTCGACTCGTTCCATGATCTAGGTAGGAAGCCTATCTTCCGTTATTTAAGTGGTAAAATAAACCGTGATTGTAAGTTTTGTAACATGAAGACACGTCACCGCATCGAGAGCCCTCCGTCTAAACAATATTTTCAGTCGGAGAGCGTCCTGGACCTGTTCGATGTTCCACTCTACGCCGCCATCAACAGAAACAACGGGAAGATCAACAAGAGGATAGTCAGCGACGTGCTCGGCAGACTGCAGTAAACATACTAGAAAAACATTTATATAATAAAAGCTACACTTGTCTTATAATAAATTCTAACAAAATGTTATTATTTTTTATTTTAAATTATTCGCATGAAGATATTCATAAGTATATTATAAAATAGTCAAAAACACCTCAGTCATGAGATTCCTGCTAAATACATTCTTACACCTGTTACTATAACGATAGGCTCAGGAACTGCTTGAGGGATTTAAAAATTAATAATGGTATTATAAGAAACTAAAAGTTACAAACAAAAAAATTAAATGCCTTATGACACAAACGAACATTTTCAAATATGTCAATCATCAATTTCCTTTATCTTTCCATATTATTAACTTTCCAATAAACCTTAACAAATATAAACGATTCTTTTTGATTTCTTATTTTAAGATGATTTTAAGATTACAGACTTGTTTTTCGGTCAGTTTATTATTTTTATTTGTGTCATGTTTACAAAAAAGAAAAATTATTAATTCACAGGTCTCATCAGATCGGGAACAACTGTCAAAGTCGGCGGTAGATATGCAGCCGTTCATAAAGCGACTTCTTAATAAGATAACTTCTTTACAATCAACAGATGAAAAAAAGATATTTACAAACAAAATTCTAGTGAAACGAATCCTACCTCACGGGGCTGCGCAGACGGGATTTGAATATGATTACAGATTTAAGACATTATTTAAACCGCTCATAAGAATACACAAAGAGAACACTCTCTCCGACTACAGCGGAGGAGAAAGAGAAGGTGCTTTCTACGACAACGAACCGAAGATGGAAAATGTTCACATTATAAATATGGACAACGAGCGAGAGGAAAATTCACTGGAACCCCTCGGAGTTGATCGATTTGATGGAGTCTTTCATAGAGAAACGCAACATAAAGACGCGAACCCAAAGACAAGCAACAGATTAAAGTCATATAACAAAATTATGTATGTACTTAAACATAATCTGAGATCTCCCTACTGGGGTCGCTCCCTGGAGTCGAAAGATGGTCAGGCGAAAGATGGGGTATACGAGTTCGATGATGTTTACAACGGAAACAAATCAAATCAATGGATCCCGCACTATCCGCTCTGGAACTACTGGACGGTGAGTTACACATGTACATTATATAGTTAGTTTGAAATAATAACAGCTCCACACCGCCGCGGGAAGATGGACTGCGCTGAGCTTCAACACCATCTTATACAAGGGTTCATAAAGTGAGAGAAACATTCGAGTAAGGTCTATATAAGCGTAAGCAGTACGAGTGATGTGTCCTCTGTGAGACATTACGACACTTAATATTCATGTCAGTCCCGAGAACTTTAGGAATAGTTGTAACATTTATTAGTAAACATATAAAGGTTGTCATTTTTCTAATAATTTGTTACACTTTTTCAGTATAAGAAAGGGATCCACGAGGACGTCTGTCCGGAGCAGCAGGTGAAGGTCGGTAACATGTGTATTTGGTTTCCGCCTCACTGAAGATACTGTTTTTAATAAACATTCTACAAACATCCTCGTTATATTCATTCATTATATTGTGATTGCCAAATCATTCTTTGTTAAATCCTCCAATGTCATGTCATATTATTTTGAAAATAGCTTGAGGTCGGTGGTCCGTGTATTGTATTTGAGCTGTTAAACGTCTTGGAATTAACATTTAACATAAAAAAACTGATATTTAAAAAAAAATAAACTCTAATAATACTTCATCATGTTATACAACGACAAACAGAGTTGCGCTGAGAGTAAAATATAAAGTGTGCAAAACAAAACATATGTACAATATGCGTAGATACTTCGCAGCCTCGTGTTCCCGAGCCTGGTGTAACTTCACGTGATTTACTGTGTTTTATATCTTTATAACGACGAGCGACGTGTGCACTTCAAGGAGCTGGTCTTGAACATTCTTAATATTAATTATTAAGAATCAATACAAAGATTTTATAAATAAAATATTCACAAAACTAAATCGATGCTCCGTCTCTGCTCTCGACAGTAAACTCAGCTCTAAAGTATTTAACGTCAAAACAACACAGAAGAGCTGCGTGATCTCTTATTAAATATATTTTTGCCGTGTTAAATAGTTTTTCACTCGGACTGAGCTTGATATACTTCACGAGTTATTGTACAATCATTATCACAAAACAGAGCCGCAACGAAAAAACAATAGTTAATGAACTTCTTCTACCTGACAATTTCCCAGCTTTAGCCAGGGTCCGCCTTGACATGGTGTGAATAGTTTTGGCTTATTGTTTTTACGACCGGCCGCCTGCCTGACATCAACCCTCTTTTGGGTATGCATTAATCAGTGATGTCTAAATACTCTTAGAAAGTACATATGACTCGGAAAAATCATATTGGTACTTGCCAGGATTGAACCCGCGCCCTCATGCATGAGAGGTGGGCCTTTTAATCACTAGGGCACCACTGACTTTTATACTAAGATGCTATTCCCAGTTTTCGTCTCCAACAATGAATAACATCCTATTGGACATCATTACCTGATTTACCCTTTATTTACTTTACCTGAATTTGTATAACTGAGACGTTTTTCCTTTGTTATGGTATAGACGGTAAACGAGCAGACAGCCTACATGATGGGAGGTAGTTACCGTCGCCCGTGGACACCTACAACGTTTTGTTGAGGATGTGTTGCCGACCTTGGGGTAAAGGAATGATGGAAGGATGTTGATGGTCCTATAACTATCCTGTCAAAGAACATTGCCCTTGATCTGAAGTGAGAGTCGTGTTTTGTATGTCACTGGCACATGGTATCAAGGGCCTCTGATCTAACCCGCAGTTGCATGGTCTCCCTCGACTCCATTCCAATGAAACGCGATCAACATTCCAAAACGGACTTAGGCTGGTGCAGTACAGCTGCAACAGCTGTAACAGCTGACATTAACATCCCGAGAAAGGAAAGGAAACCGGCTCTCCAACTCATCGAACAAAATAGAGCCATTAAAAACTACTTTACGCTGGATATTCTACAAGAGGGTGGTACTCCCCCTGTCGAACTGTAGAAACTTGACAACAGCCAGGCCCTACCACCTCGTTTGTTATAAATTGTTCTCCACAGAACATTCTTCACTTCACTCTTCTCCATGTTCCAGGTCTGTATAAGTCCTCTGGAACACACACTGCTGACACAAACCGATAGGAAACCAAAAAAACTATATATAAAAAAACTTTTATTCTTAAAGTATACAAAATATAGAGAGAACAGTTACTTAGTCTACAACTTGAAGAGAGAGAGCGTCGAATACAAGTGTCTGTATATATATATATGTGTGTGTGTATGTGTTCTATATGATGACGTAGGTGGGGGCGGCCTGGACCCCACAGTTGTCGTCTCTGGCCGACATGAGCACGTATCCGTCGTTCCCCCACATGTTGGACCAGCTGTTCTTGATGAGCCAGTACTTGTGTCCGTTCAGCACACCGAAGCCGACCGCTAGCACCGCGTGGTCTAGCTCCTCCACGCTGTTCTTACTGAACATAAAACATTCACGTGATCACCACATGCAGGTAGACCTAACGACACGTCTCACTGAGTTAAAATCGTCACCATTGGGGCTCGTAGTAGACTCCGTTTGAGTAGAAGCTGAAGGTCCTGTGCGAGGCGTCGATGGCCACCGACACCGGGCCGTGTTTGAAGATCGCCAACTGTTCACGACAACATATGACTTATAGAACCAACCCTCGGAAAACTACGCACATTAAACATATAAAGGTAAGGGATCCTTATACCTTCAGCGCATTCTCATTCTTGGCGGTGACGTTGACCCAGCTCTTCATCTTGGTGGCGACTGTCACGTTCTCCATGTGGCAGTAACCGTCCTGTAATAAACAAACACACGCACGTCACTACTCCACTACAGAAAGTATTTCCAGTGCGTCGTGTGCAGTTTGCAGTGTATAGTGTCTAGTGTGCAGTGTGTAGTGTGCAGTGGGTAGTGTGCTCGGTGTAGTGTGCAGTGTGCAGTGTCTAGTGTGTAGTGTGCATTGTGTAGTGTGCATTGTGTAGTGTGCATTGTGTATTGTGCAGTATCTAGGATGCAGTGGGCAGTCGGCAGTGTTCATTGTGCAGTGTGTAGTGTGTACTATTCAGAGGGCAGTGTCTAGTGTGTAGTGTGCAGCGGGCAGTGTGTAGTGTGTACTATGCAGAGGCCAGTGTGTCGTGTCTAGTATGTAGTGTGCAGTGTGCAGTCTCTAGTGTGCAGTGGGCAGTCGGCAGTGTGCATTGTGCAATGTGTAGTGTGTACTATGCAGAGGGCAGTGTGCAGTGTCTAGTGTGCAGTGGAGTGTGCCTTGTATAGTGTGTACTATGCAGAGGGCAGTGTGCAGTGTCTAGTGTGCAGTGGAGTGTGCCTTGTATAGTGTGTAGTATGCAGTAAGTAGTGTGTAGTGTGCAGTGAGTAGTGTGTAGAGTGTAGTGTGCAATGTGCATTGTGTAGTGTGCTGTAGGCAGTGTGCAGTGGGCAGTGTGTAGTGTGTACTCTGCAATGTGCAGTGTGTAGTGCCTAGTGTGTAGTGAGTAGTGTGTAGTGTACAGTGTGTAGTGTGCAGTGTCTAGCGTGCAGTGGGCAGTGTGTAGTATGTAGTGTGTACTGTGCAGTATGCAGTGTCTAGTGTGTAGTATCCAAGGCCCGACCTGTCCGAGGTATCCTCCGTAATCGTCCTCGGTGGGCAGGCCGTGTCTCATGATCCACTGGTAGGCGCGGTAGTCCTCGCCACCGTCACAACCGTTGTTACCGAAACTTAAAAAGATACTCCATTATTGACAAAGATAACAAAAAAATACATTTGTCTTAGCATTACAATGGCATTACATGGCATACATAGGCATTACAATGTCATAAAACAATGATCTTACGAAGAGAACAGGTCGGTGACGTTAAAAATCACATTAAAAGGAAAGAATATAATGTGTGAGAAGAATTTACCAAGTAAAAGTTAATAGAAAGGTCATTTTGGTTCAAAAAGTCAGGTTTCTTTGACAACGACTGTACTCTAGTTAGAGATATATAGATAAGTGTTTGACGGCGTCTCACCCCCAGGAGCAGTCGACGAGCGCCTGTTGACTGAGTCTCACGAGGTGACCGCCGTTGTTGAGGAACAGCGCACCCTCCACGGCGCCCACCGTGCCGAACGACCAGCACGAGCCGCACACGGACTGGTCTGTAGGCACAAGGAACGAACTAACACAGGCACAGCGGGGTAAGGGTATACTGAGGAAGTCGCGTACCTTTGACGGGCGTGACGGCGCCGAACAGCCTCCAGTCGAACTCCGGTGGCAGCTTGACGCTCATGTCCGCTAGCTCCGCCTCGCCGTACGGGAACGGCAGCCCTGGAGGAACACGCTCAGTACAAGGAGTCGCTTACTATTACTATACTACGGTCCCGGTCCTGTCAGTCAACCTATGGTCTCTAAACGCGATGACCACCAGCGAGGCAACAACTGGCCCGGTAATATGAAAACCCTCGAGCGACTGACTTGAGGATGAAGAAGAATGTATCTCGGGTAATGTAATGGGTGGGTTGTATTAGTCTACTTTAAACTTGGCTGTGTACGTGTGCGTGTGTCTGTGTGTACGTGTGTGTGTCTGTGTGTCACCTGCGTTGGGTCCCGTGTATCTCCTGCCCCGGCGCGCGGCGAGCTCCTCGTCCGTGTGGTCTGCGAGATGGTTTACGGCCAGAGAGAAGCCGCGGTGAGCGCGGTTGTGAGAGTGAATAAATCTGAAGGAATGTTACACAGCACATATCAAACCACTATTAAACAAAACAAAAATAATTGCTATTGCCATTTATTTATACGCTGTAATACCTCATGAGTTGTGACACCAGTTTTTACCTTAAATTCTGTCTGAATATGTTGACCCTCTTAGTCTTTTCGACCTCGGAGGCGTACTGCTTGTTGTGTTTGTTAACGAATCGGTCGAACTCGTGATGGACGTGCTCGTCGCTGGCGGGGTGAACGAACTCCTTCATCGGGTTGAAGGTGGCCACGTGGCGAGAACCCGGGCCCGGGAACGACGAGCACTTGAAGCCTGTTCACAGGTGACACACAACATGCATCAATGTGTATACTGACACACACACACACGCACACACACACACATACACACACACACTACACGAGGCAGCTGTGAGACTCACTGGGATCTACATTAAAGACGTCGGGCTCGATGTCGCTGTTGTCAAAGTCCGTGTAGTCCAAGTAATAGTGGTCGTAGTGTGAGCCCAGCAGAGAGTTGAAACCCTTCATCTCGTACCTTCACACATAATAAAACCATGACAAGGGTAGAGTTTTACTGGTGACTGACACATTCACTGATATGTGACCCTCACCTGACCGGTATAGCGATGTTGTCTCCTCTCAGACTCTTCCTGTACTTGACCCACATCGTGTATTTGTTGACCTTATCCCCTATAGAGTTCACCATGCGCCACTTGAACGTGTCAGAGTCTTTCATAGTCTCGGTGCCTACAGTGACAGTATGTTTTATTACACAACACTAATTAACAAGTTTCTCATTTATAACATTGCTGGTACGATCTCACTGTGTTACCTACAAACTTGAAGTGACTCATGTCAGGGAGTACGGTCTGAATGTTAATACTCTCTCCCTCCGTACCGTTCACCTGAAGACAGGTCTCCTGGTTGAGGACCAGCTCGGTAGTCACCGGAGCTATCTGGAGTATACTCAACATTAGCACGACTGTTGCTACATACAAACTCACCAAATGGAACATGGAAAAAGTGGTGATAATCAGTTCATTCACTTTTAAAATATAAAAATTTAGTACAGATTTAAATTGGTAGGACATAAGGGTAAACATTTCTACAAGATAGTTGCATATAATTATACTCTGAATGTACCTTAATGGATGTACCATATTGAGGGTAGACGGAAGCCGATAGCTGGTAGGTCTTCACCATAGTACCGTAGTAGTCAATACGAGACTTGCCATTCTTACTGTCGAACCTTTATACAAACATATATTATAGAACTATAATGTCTCATGAAATACAGATACTAATATTATCAAGCAGGTAAGTCTCCAGGCCTTGTCAAAAATGTTTCAAGTACTACCATAATTTTGTGAGAAGCATTTTGATGTTTAATATAAAATTACATTCAAGTTTAACATTTTCAAATCTTCAGTTTAATAATCATCTTTGTGTGAATTCCATTGTTCCATGTAACAGCTATCTACATACATCTGTATGAAAGATTGACAAAATACATCCTCCTATATTGTGTTCCACTCTCATATAAAATTTAAAAATAAAAGAATTAAAAACTTAAATCCTTTGTAAAGTGACAAAGCTAATTCAATGAGCACTATCAACATGACCCTTGACAGAGTTCAGATAATAACCTCAAGTAAAGCTCAACTCTTATCACATACAAATAGTCCAGAAAACAAATAAAATTATTAACATTACTATTTGTTTTGATAAATATTAAAATCATGTCTAAACCAATAAAAACCTTATATAAAATAAGGTGAATGACTCTAATAAAACTCTTATAAATATTTATTTTAAAGATGATTCATTCAAATTAAAACTGTGAAATTGTGCTCAATAATTATTGACAAGGTCTGTTATGAAGAGGTCAAAGATTCATGTAAATAAAACACTGATAAAATAACAAGTTAATATAAATTAATATGTATTGAACTATTTATTAGAACTATTAATTTAATTCTATTCACTTTATTCTGGTTCAAATGATATTAAAAAATGCATACATTAAACACCAAATACGAATCATGATTGAAGAGACTGGATGTCTGCCTCCAATGATGTATTAAATTACAACAATGTGTAGACATTCGTAGAATCCTATCTCTAATTATATACGAGTGGATGAAAATAATCTTTGTATTCAATTAGGTTAACATCCATGTAGCCATAAAATTCGTCATATTCAAAATTATTTTTTTGTAAGAAATATTAAATAGCAATAACATTGTGCCGTATACGTACATAGGTATTTAAATAAACAGTTTAGACAAAGAATATGTAACTTAATACCCAGCAATAATATGATTATACTAACCACGCATAAAAAGGTTCGTGAAGTTCTGCGTAGGGAATATTTAATAAACCCTTGACCGTGTATACATCGCTCCATTGCGGTGGATTATCTATACGATAGAGGCAATAACAATTAATTCTATATAAGGTAAAATAATTAAAATTGTTTTTGCGACTTCTACAACATTATAAAAATTCTATTATATGAAAAGGCACAGGAAATATAGAGCAAAACGAAATAAACAAAATTGTTTACCTTTATCGATGTGTAGTCCTACAGCGGAGGCCAAGTAGAAACACAATAGAGTGTAGACAAACATCCTGAACGAGCGTCCGGACCGACCGCTACATACAGAATGACAACTAAGTAGTGAGTGATGAACACTTCAATGACGATGACGGATCAGAAACTGTAACGGCCGGCAAAAAATTTGTTCAATTAAACGAAAATGCAAAACACGCATTTATATGGAAAAAATTTAGAACACGTACTGATTATTCGCTTCTTTAAAAGCAAACAATGACACTTAAAATAAATACAATATTTAAAAAAATATTTGAGGCATGGGTATTCATGTGTAGAATAATGTAAATACTTATTATTTTGTGAAGTTAAATGTTTGTACAAATAAATGTTGTTTTTTTTGTATGTTATTGTTCTCAAAGATTTTTTTCTTCAAAGCCAGTAGGACTTGAAGTTTGGCCTAAAAATATATAATTCTTATATTTAAATTGTAGGAAGTAAAAATTGGGATTAAAAACAAAATTTGCATTGTATTTGTATTAATACTACGATAAAAAGGCGAAACAATGTTCTTATTACTAAAACAAATCTCTTACAAGAAAACATTAGTGATTTAAGTGTTATAATTTCTTACACTTCGAGAGCCAAAATGATGTATAAGTCTAGACAGACTTATATAAAGATAAAAAAAAAATATAGAAATAAATACCATTTCAATCTCAATTTTAAATATACCTATCAAGTGTAAATAGCAATTGGTATTATATTTAAACGGTATGATCTAAAAATATAGAAAACATCATCTGAACAATCTGTTAATATGTTTAAACATGAAATATAAGAATCATTGGAGAAACGGTTAGGCTTAGTTCTGGGCCCTGAACCTTGAATATATACTAGTCAAAACAAAATAAGGGCCACTTGTTTATTTTGACGTTTGAAGCGATCTAATAAATTTTAAGCTATCGGTACCGGTTAAGTTTTTTTGTGGCGTTACATTAAGTGTTGACAAACATTATGAGAGTATATCACTTACTTAATTTTTGAAGTGGGTAGATTATGAATTTTTTTTCGAAGTCACTAAAAATTACTCTATTTGAAGTCGACTTTTTGAGTCATTTAAACTGTCGAGTTCTTGGTGAACTGCAGGAATTCTCTTTGTTAGTGCGTGATTATCATTTTTAAAGAACAATGCCGAGGATTCGAAGACATATGGACATACAGATCACAACTATGGCCATAACGCTGAGTCAACAGGGCCATTCACAGCGTTCTGTAGCTCTGCAGCTGGGTTTTTCACGGCGAGCAATCCAGAATGCTTGGATTAGGTTTCAAGAGACTGGGAGAGTTACCAGAAGACCAGGATCAGGCAGGAGTCGAGCAACCACAGCACAGGAAGACCGCTACATACGGTTAACTGCGCGCAGAGAGCGAGTCGTCACCGCCCGTTCCTTACAAAACCGCTTGCGCCAAGCGACGGGCACCCGCGTAAGTGACCAAACGATTAGGAATCGGTTGCATGAAGACCAACAGTTCTCTAGACGACGAGTAGTGCGAATTCCACTGACATCCGCACATCGTGCAAGGCGA
>JAAAKD020000151.1:33183-50405 GCA_010014825.2 Danaus melanippus
TGGGGACTCTTAAAATACTAAGAGTTACAAATATGAAAATAAATGCAAAATGACATAAAAACCAAAGGTAGAAGGTTCAGTTGTGATACAAACAAACATAAAGCAATGACTAGTCACATGTTTAGATTGTATTAGAATAAAATTCTAATAATCATGAGCAGGCTCGTATCTGAGATGAAAACATGAAATAAGTTGTTTGATTGTGACGAGATAAATATATAAAAGAGTGAATAAAACAATATATTTGATTATAATGCTCCATATTATAAAATAATCATCTCCCCTTGCCTCCATAACTTCTTATCCTACCATAGTTCGTTTCCTTCCTCTGGCTCGAACATCTTCAAATTTGCTTATTATTTCTTTAATATTACTCTTGCTATAACACTTGTATGCATTAAGGATGTCTTCAAACAGATCAGGATAGTCATTGTGTGTGCTGATCAGAGCTCGTTCCAGTACATACAGATCCACTCCTTTGTCTTCCGTGCTGCTGTCTATAAAGGACAAGCCAAAATCTATCAATACAAGTTCAATGTTTTTGTTATTCAACCATTTAGTATCATCTTCTCCGTCACTGGGCTCCTTCTCCGTCAGCAACATATTTGATGTGGTCAGGTCTCCATGTATTATGTTGTTGTCGTGTAACTTCCTAACAGTTTCTCCAATACTTTTAACCAATAAACTTAAACTTTCATTATCTCCTCTGGAGTTGTTCACTTTCTTGTAATATATTAAAAAGTCTTTCACAGTGATGCTTCTTTCAAAATGTTGCATGTAAATACGACGCCGCTCGAAGTCCACTAGATACAAGGATGGTGTGTTAATTCCCGCTCCCTTACATCGTACTATAGATCGAGCTTCGTTTTTAATTCTTTCTTTAGTTATAGACGTGTCAAGATCGGGGTGCCTGTAGTGCTTCCTAAATCTCTCTTTTATAAGAGTTGGTTTTCCTAAATAGTTACATATATATAGCTTCGCTTCGGCTCCTTGTTTTAGTATTATCAAATTATCACACATTTTTATGGTTGCAAATGTAACGTTAGTAACTAGTATGAAAACAATACCAGAGAAAATACTGTTTCATTATTTTTAATCTCCAAAGATTGTTGATAATGTGTATTGGATAGCGAGTCGTGCTCTTTAGACGTTAGACAATGACAATTAAAATGACACTTTAGACAGGTAATGTTTATCCTCGTACTGTAGATATAACAGACTATACACGCACAGAACTGCATTTCGACAATAATTTACATTTATTAATAAAAATATTTTACTAAACTTAAACTCAATAAAATTAATAGCATTTACAAAGATATATACACATTTAACAATCGATATAAAAATTAACGTTTATAGACCGCACCTTTCATCTAACACTATCTTGTTGCTATATACACTTTCTTTACGTAGCCTATATAGGTATAAATTCACTCGCTGGAGAGTAAGGGAGGCTGTGTGGGCGTCCGAGACTCGCTGTTGCACCGTGCCGGTAATCGGCGCGACTTAAAGCACGAAAATATATATATTTTGATTCAATTTTCTACGAGTACAGTGACTAATCGCTAGTGTTATCATTATATTAACGTTTATAAAGCGATACCAGTTTTCGGAATCAATATAATTTGTGTGCATTTAATATTTTACTGATAAACCTCAGTGCCGTGAACAAAAAAGTGGAAATGTCTGAGGGCTTGGAATACGAAACCATCGTGCAAAACGGACCTAAGAAAGTAAGTCATAATTATTAAATTTTTCGGCTGAATATAGCCAGCCTGAGTCACGGCGAGGGTGTCTCGCGGTATTGATAGAGGGCCAGGAGGAGGAGGAGGAGGAGAAGGTGGCGGGGAGGGGTTGGTCGTAGAGTGCTGTACAGTGTACTATACAGACTACAGTATAGCCGTCTGCAGTCTGGCTCACTGGCTGTTGTTGTAGATGTAGCAGGGACTCGTATGATACGCGAACGACGGCCCGGCCGAGTGGCGACGGGCGGCCGTATGTTGTATGTATTAATTGCTTTCTATCCAATCGGAATCACTTATGATTGCACCGTGAAAACGGCTACCTGATTGACGAGATTATTATTAGGGAAAACCTATCTGCTATGCTTAATATTTCATACTGTCATTACAAAATTTTGATGTTTATGGGAGCAGAATAGAGTAACAGTAATTATCTAAGAATATTTGTGAAACGGTCTCGCGAACCGCGAACAATAGTGTGACTGAGATCACATCATCAGCCGTTACTTTCTGAATAAAAATTTAACAAACGTTATAAAACAAATAAATATGAATCCAGTCTACATTCGTGCACAAAGGCTTTCTTATAATATGTGTATAGTACACAACTCCATTAATATTATTATTATTATTTAATGAAATGTGTTTATCAACTGTCCCTTGGCTTACGAGTGTGAGTCAGAACATTAGACATACTGTGTATATTACGAATATTATGCAAACATTTAACAACGAAAACATAATTCGCTTCTACTGCAACCTAAACGCTTTCCCGACGTCTGGTGACGAATAGAGAACGGTGAATATCGCGCTTGTATTTTAAATAAGATAACTCCGGAGAAATCATGTAGTAGCTTGTATAGAAGTGGTCATGTTTGAGATAAACAGATCAAGACGCCGATCATTGAAACAATAGTAATGAATTCTTCATAATTGTATGACAACTGTCTCCGGTGAGGCGGGAACGATCTGAGATTATATTTGGGAAGAATTATTCTAATACGACCGCTGGTAGTGTCTCTAAAGTATCCGAAAATGGAGCCCATACAACATACAAATCCAATTAACATAATATGTTTACCGTCAGTGACATTATTACTTATACTCCAAAATCACAATTACGATGCGTATTAAATATTAAATGTTCGTATTCGGTGTTTCGGCCGTGGGGTTGTTGACCCTCGCCTACGTACATACGTCTGATTGATCCAAACCGAGTTTACAAACTATAACAATTTGTTACTTATTAAATAACAGGCTAAAAACGTACCCACTCACATTTGATTCATTCTCATTTAAAATATTCTCATTTAAAACTTATATGTAAGTATTATGTAAGGAACACGTTAACCTATTGATAATAGGATAACGTCATTATTATTGTTTGTCACTAACAACATCGCCCGCGCCGGCCACGCCGGCCACACCGGCCGACCGCGGGGACTGGTTTTAATTATTTCGTATCTGTTCTCAATCAATTATTTCAAATTATTTATTTATCTGATCAATGTCTTTATTTCGTTTTGTTAGTAAGTACTAAGTGGTACTAACCTACATGCTGACGTGTGACTACATTAAGTGTTGCCCTTTCATTATTATTATTGCTCCACATTATCCTCTCTAGTTATATATATGCCGTTAAATTAGAATACAGTCATTAAATATACATAATATAACAAGTGTAGGTTTGTATTAAATAAAACAAAGTCTTAATTTGTTAAGTGAACTCTTCTTACTAAATACTGTGTTTTTCTTGTACGTGTTCCAAGTGTTGTCGCTTCCTGGATGTTATCTGATGTCTCCTGAGTCACAACGACCCTGCATTATATATTATCTGTAAACTCATTATTATAAATACAAGAGTTTTATTCTTCAGTTACACTCTTTAATAACGAAATTGTTTTATAAAATAACAGAGCTTTATTAATTCATTGAAATATACGTACGTAAATATATTATTGTTCAAAATAACTTTTTCCTTCAATTTGATATGAATCATTATTTATAATTTAACAAGCGACGCGACGGTGGACGGTGGTTTTTATTTAATACTTGGAATAACTAAATAAATTACTGTAACTATTTAACGAACTGTTAGGTTAGATCTAGATATTGATCATTTGATGAGAAAGGACGGTACACACGGTCGGAGGTTCATAGGATACATTCACATAAATTGAAAACTATAAGATTATGAAATCTTATACATAGAAAAAGTGGACGACAAATAAAATATGTTTAATAAAACTAATAATTGTATTTGTTTGGATAGTGTAATAAAAACCTTATTATATTTAGTGAGCGGTGAAAGTATAAGGTGAGTGTTTCGCGTCGCCTTGACCTGAACTCAAAGGTGTGAGGACGACCTCCAGCCGGTTGACCAACACGACGTGACCACGACAACGGCTGTCACGCCGGCCTCATGAATTCAGCTTTATATTGATGACGTTTGATTTGACAAGAGAGTTGCATCCGGTGCACGAGAGATACTTTAATAGGAAAAAAAAGTTACATTCTAAATAAGTTACAAATACCATAACATACATGTACTTATATTATCATCTCCTTCAGAGTTTCATCAACACGCTCATTTCTTTTTACATCTGTATTGTGAGCGTTTTTCATTTCTGAACTTTGCAGCTCGTCACAAAACATCTTTGTATTCGGGTCGACGACCTGCCAGGCGACTTTAACTTTATATCGACATGTCTCATTTTCTTTTAATATAAAATTAACATCAACACCGTCACGCTCATCATCTGCTCTTACATTTTTTTTAAGATTTTTAATTTCTAAACCCAAGACGCCTGTCAATGTCACAACAATCAAAGAGCGTGTGAGTCGAGAGTTTACCGGTTAATAAGGTTACGTACCGCTTAAAGACTCAAACATATAATTTATGTCATTTCATAAGATTTTGTGATGTTAAATATTATTAAATACAATCATATAAACTTTAATATTTATATTGTAGCTCATTTAGTTTTTTTCAACTGGAGACACGCAACAAACGACCGTCACAAGTCACAACTTGCATCACAGGACGTGGAGTGTTAAGTTATCTCACGAACTCCTCGACGTGTTATAATGTCTTGTCACACACAGTTTATAAGAGTCTTAATAAGTTGTATATAAGCCAGTACTTCACAGGCCAGTACATTCCCGGTCACCGGTCCCCTGTGTCCTGTGAGTCCACTCCGCCAGACAGACGAGCACCTCCCGACTCCCGACTCCCACTTCATATATTATTAATATATATTACAAACAGTGTGTACTGCCCATACGATGTCAGTATTCGATCAAAACGAACAAAGTTAAGTTTTAGTGAGCGGAACTCTTTCTTTTGTTTAATAACCATCATCTCGTCTATGAGACCGCCCCTCCCCCCATCCCCCCTCCAGCCCCCTCAATGGATAGTTTATGAACATAATATATTCTCATTCTTTTTTGTTGTTTCATTGTTCCCGTCTGATATCGACACAGTTACGACATTGAAATAATTAAAATATAAAACAAATGATCACCGGAGCGTTGTGATTTCAAAAGGAGTGGAGGTGTTATGTAAACAATTTAATTTCTATTTTCATTGCGGTCTTAAACGAACAAATTTTCTAAGTGAGAAAAGTTATAAACCGTTATGATTACAAACATATTTGACGGAGACGACATGCGACCAGCTCTGAATAATATATAAGATGCCGTCAGCGGTGATGGTGCGATCTTATGAAAGTACATAATGTCGAACGGACGATACACGATCTTAATTAATAATATCAATTCCGATCATACAATAAAATAAATCTTTATGTTTGATATTTAATGACAATACTGGACACACACTGAGGAATGTTCACGGATTGTGCGCGCGCGTGTGTGTGTGTGTGTGTCAAAGTCGCAGTGGTGTGTGTAATGTATTTCTAATACATTTCATGTATAAACAATAAGTCGGTCCTCTTTTCTGTACAAACTTTTACTGTGTTAAATTCAACATTCATCCGTTCGCACAAATCACATAAAAAGAGAGATTTTATTACATGTTCAAGTCTTAAAATATATTAATACTGATTTAAATCCTACATACACCAATAAATATTTATCGATTCTCAATATGTTACACCTAACTTTATTCTTTACGCATTACATTAACCGATGTGTATTGACAATATTACTTTTGTATTTACTATTTATTACTCGACTTCAGAAAGAGAAGTTCTCTGTCGAGAGGTGATGTCTATTCGAGTTTCAAAAGTTTAAAAACAATTAAAAAACAATTTCGAGTTTAAAAACAACAACAACACACTACAACTGTAACATCGGTTTTTTAACTTGTTTCTTAGATTAAAGAATTTCCGTTAAGTACATTAATATATTATATCCGATCCTCTATCCATTTTATATTTGAAGACGCATACCGCTACAGTTTTGACAGTACACTCTTAGTCTTAATACCTTCGTTGTTTGTATCAATAAATGCGTGCATCGAAAGGGGTCACCTCCTTAATGTTGTTTATTAAAGGGATCGAAGACCGTCCCGAAAGATTTATTGTATTATTTTTGACCGTCGAGAGTTCAGTGCTGAGAGTGGAGACGCGACACAAACACAAGCCGCGGAACGTGGAGCGTTCAACTGACGCGTCATGATTATTTTTAATCGTCGAATATTGACCTAAGCAAGTAAGCGTCGGCCCACAGCAAACAGCCGACATCGCCGCTTTACGTTTTTACTTACATGACTCATGCTGACTTAGGAACGGTTAAAATTAACCAAGATTTACTTTGACTATATCGCACACTTTCAAGGGCTTCGATGATCTATTTCAGTTTTGTTTTAACTTCATGTCTCACTGATGCTGACGACGCCAAGCGAACAGAGGCGGAGTCAATTATTATATAAATGCTGTATGAGAGAGGATTTGTTAAATGATCTTGATCGTCAGTGTCTCAGTGGAATAAATCAACAGGAAATTAAGACTTAACCCGAATTCCAATATGTCGAGCCAGCGCGCTCACATCTTCATGACATTATTTACGATTTATTTTTATATTTCATTCGACACAAAATACTACGAGATCCTAGGTCGTTCCTGAAACGACATTTTTTTCTCATTCCAGTTAACAATTAACCCAAATTACTTTTTCTAGTCATTATGTTTAAATTCTTGTTATTTTATTTGGAAATAATTTTTTGATTGATGATTATTCATATCAGAACGGCGCGGCGCGGGCGCGGCGTGAGACGTGAAGCGTGAGGTGTCATCGCCGACTGTCAGGAGTCGTTAATAGTATCAATTATATAAACGTGAACTGAGCTGTATATAACAGTAGTTAATAAAACGACCGCTTCCGGTCTAAAACCAAATCACCAACAGGATGTTATAAATAGTTGGCGTTTCAAGAAATGACCTCACCCGCGATCACCTCCAACCTGGGTTGGAAACTATTTATAATTCTGTTAACTGGA
Organism: Danaus melanippus; assembly: GCA_010014825.2. Lineage (NCBI taxonomy): Eukaryota > Metazoa > Arthropoda > Insecta > Lepidoptera > Nymphalidae > Danaus > Danaus melanippus. Next base: position 40,390 of record JAAAKD020000151.1, read on the forward strand.
TATAACAGTCTTATATTATAATTTATGAGGTGGTAGAGATTTCCATTAGTCGAGTTACTACAGCTCGGAAGCGGGCTGTCTCGACCGGGGAAGTACCACCCTCTCACAGAAGATCGGCGTGAAGTAGTTTTTAATGGTTATGTTTTATCCGATGTGTGGGAGAGCCGGTTGCCCTTTCCCTTTTCCATCTCCCCCCCCCCACTTGCCCAATCAAGGGTGTCAACACATCCGCAAATCTACGTTGCGGATGTCCATGGGCGAGGGTACTACCTCCATCGGATAGGCCGTCTGCTCGGTTCCCCCTATATCATAAAAAATAAGATTTTCGCGAATATTAATTGAAATAAAACGAAAGTTTTTCTTTTTTACTACGGGAGTCATGCCTGCCCGTGATCACGATTGCTGCTAAGTAGGAGGATAAAAAAACGCCAGGAGTATGTTGTTAAAAGTAATTATAAACAAATCCGATTAGTAGGTATTAGTTTTATCTCACGTACCTATTATGTTTAACACGCGGTACAAAGGTATATTATAACAAGGATTATAATCTAGGAGTCGTGTATCAAAACAGAAGAGTACAGTTTATTCTGTGTTATTACTGTGAGCCTCAGCGGTCATCATCCAGACTCCGAGTGATCTATCTCGAGGATGAACGTTCTGTAACTTGAAAAATAAAGTTTAAATGTTAGGTACAGTTAATAAATACCCTTTACGTAATGATATCTAAGATTTTCGCGAGTTTTATACATTTAAATGAAACTAATATTTTCGGATCACGGGCAGACGAGATGTGCCCACATCTCGTCTGCCCGTGATCACGGTCGCTGTAAAGTAGCCGAAACGTCGGGAATATGTAGTTTTTAACAAAAATAAAGTCGCGTAGTACAATCCGAAAATATTAGTTTCATTTAAATACCCTTTACATATTACATAAATGGATTTATTCCTCTTTTAGTTAGTTACGAAAACTACAAACTCCTTGAAAAAAACAATTAAGATTTTTATATTAACATCTTTATGTTAATATAAGTCCATATAGAAAATTAATGTTGCAAGCATTCTTGTTACACGGCTCGGACGAAAAGACGATAACAAGAGGAAAATTATTGTAACTTCCAATCGAGTGGCTAATATACTCGTAGACGTAAATTGTCAAAGAAATATTTATGATTCCGTGTAGTTGGCTGGCTACAACGAAATGAAATATTTAAAAAAGAACCGACGCAGAGACGTCGGTGTCAATTTACCATCAAATTCAAATGGAAGTAATATAATTAGTGATTAATATACGACTATAAAACGAATAATGTATAAATTGTAACAAGAAATAGAAAATTTAAAATGGCCGATGAACAATCACAGATGGACACGAACTTGAAACAGCTGGCGGAGAGATTGGAGAAGATAGGAAACATTCAGAACAACCTCGGCAACAAATGCGAGGGGCTGAAGAGAACCGTGGACGATATACAGAGAGTCGTCGGCCAGTTGGCGGAGAGGATCACGGGCTTAGAAGACGGAGCGGAGAAGAAGAGAGTCAGGAGCGATCTGAAAAGCATGAAGATGAGGATCGACGAGCTGTTCCTGATAGTGAAGGACGGGAAGGAAGACGACTCGCTGAGAGGAGACGAGCTGCGGGACGTGGACTCCAGCCACTCGGGGCTGTCGGGCTCGTCCAAGGTAACACGACTACGGACGTGGGAGGGTAGGTTTAAAGACAATCGTTAACAAACACAACACTTTCTCTTCCCATATTGGTTATTGGAACTATAACTAGAATGTACGTCTGTATGTACGAGTATGTATAGAGGAAGAGGTGGCAATAACACAAAATAACAGCAAAATATATTCAGTGAGCTGGTCGTAGTGATGCGCGTCTCTCATCGTATATAATTACATAGAAATATACGTTAACTCTTTGAACCATGGCTTCACTCTCCCTTAAACGTCATTCATTCACTCATTTATCACAACAATTTTATAATCAATATTAACTAAGTAAAACAAATGGAGTCTATGACATGATTATAAAAGAAAAGAAAAGGTAAATACCTACCTTAGAAGATATCTAATGAAAGGTATTATATGAGAACTACACTCAGGCGTCTGAAAACTATTGAAATGGTGTTCCCCGGACATCAACACAGATCAGGTACAGTTTACAATCTACCAGCAGGTTGGTAACGAGGAAGCTAAGACCGTCATTGATCGTTTTGTGTCTTGTAAGAGTTAAAACACGCAGTATCTGAAACGTTAACGGCTCATTCAGATCGAATTGACCATCATGTTTGATTTCTAACCGATTCCGAAGCTGATACATCTCACAATTAAAAAAACCAACATTGTTTATTGAATTAAAAGTAACTATTTTTACCCGCGTGTGTAAAAGAAAAGTAACTTGTTTGAAAACAAGTCACTTGATGATTATGAATAATACATACATATATGAAGTGAAAATGTTTCCATCAGTGGAGACAGCATGGAGTATAGAGAGTATGTTCAAAGATAAACAATTGAATAAGGACATAATACATACATATTCATTAAATACGTCGTGACGATGTTTAAACTCATACAGATACTAAACAGTTAACTTATAACTGAGGACTGAGGACTGCGGCCTGCGGACTGCGGACTGCGGACTGAGGAGTAGAACGTTTATAATTGCTAAATGAACCAGAGACCGTCACCGGCGACACTTGAACGTCATTATAATTATCGTTTTGGAGGAGAAGGAGGAGGAGGATCCCTCGCTCGTTAGACGAGGACATTAAATCTCCTGCCTCCGACGACTGCTCACCGATGTCAAAGGGTTTAGCTTTTTAGTTATAATACACACTCTTGAGATATTTAACGTCTCTTTTAAATCGTTTTTAAATCCACTTCCGGTGCTTTTAAAGCTGCTATGAATACAAAGAGCTCTCTGTGCTCATGAAATAAATATTCAAAGAATTAGGACTCCCGCCTTGACAAGGAAACGAGGAGATTTTTTGACAGGATCTGGAAACGATCTTTACTCAGAAGCAAAACACTTCAGAATAAAGTACACATTTTTTTGGAGTCAAAAATTGTTCTTCACAAAATGAATCCCAAATCGAACTTCTTTTACTACGAGGATCAAACAACCTGTTGCTGACTTTACGGATAATAGTTTTTAAATATTTTAGATTGTGTATAAATTGGTATTCTATAGTGAAATATTGTTTGTATATGACAAGTAAAGAATAATTAATAACAAATTTGGCGACGGTCGCAAGCAAAATGATGATTGGTAGATCAATGATGGAAATAATCCAAGACAAGTGAAAGGACATGGAGGTTAGACTTATACGTTCTGGATATATCGCTAAACAAACAATACATTGTTTAATAGTGAGTGTAATATGAGTCTCGGTGAGTCGGGCTCTCCCAGGGGGTCTACGTTGCTTGAGGCAGTCCCTACATGACTTGAAGATCTTGTCCACGGTGAAGTTCTGTCAACAAATGACACACTTAACTATTTATGTATAAAAACAAGACAGTTGACACTGCCAGCAGTCCTCAGAGATTTAAAACATATGTTGGCTCGGGTGTAGACCTGAAACAGGTTGAATCGTTTTTAGGTTGTGTCCTGAACTCACTCAGTATAAATGACAAAAAAAATCTGATTATACTACGCGTATTTTATTATTGTAAAAACTACAGACTCCTGACGTTTCGGTTACTTTTCAGCAACCGTGATCATGATGACGAGATGATCACGATTTCAAACGTCTTATTTGAGGAGCGCAAAGGGCTTTTGCAGTCAAAAACAGGTAGACTAGTGAGTAATGACTGCACATCAAAACTGACCATACTGTCATTGTCTGTCAATTTTAGGTGTTTTATATCATTGACAAATAGATAGGAATCCTTAACAAATGACTTTGTGGCCCCGGAGTGGTGGTAAAAATCTTGGAAAATAACAAGACCAACTGACAGACAGTCACATCTCGTCTGCCAGTGATCACAGTTGATGTAAAGTAACCGATGCGTCGGGACTCGGGAGTATGTAATTTTCACAATAATAAAATGCGCGTAGTATAATCCGAATAATATTAGTTTCATTTCAATGACTACTCGCGAAAGCCTTAGATCTCATCACTCAGTATAAAATAGGCAGTGAGAAAAAGCTGTCAAAAATACAACAGGATTTTAAAAAAGAAATCTAAAACTAGTGCTGTGATCATCGTTATAACGTCAACATCGACGCTATAACGATTTTTTTTCACTTTATACATTCAGATATCGATAAATAAATATTAAGACCTAATAAATGTTATATAACTATGAAACATCATTAACTCGCGGAGATCGTATTTGACGGTTTTTCCCGCTTTGGACATAAATCTATTTCTTAAAAGGTTTTAAAGATAATAACACTTTTCAACTCGATCCCTATAGCTGGACGATCTTTCTGAGAAGAGTTTAATACATTATCCCTTATTTGTTTATAAATATCATGGACACAATTGAAAAACATAAACTAGTTTTAAATTTACGAGAACTTCAACAACGAGAAGTCACTACGAAGCGGACGCGTGGCTATTACTATACCTGTTAAGACGAAGCGATCCCGGACAAACCACGGATGGACTGAAATGAAAATATATTCATGTAATAAATAATGATAGGAATGTTGGGACAAAATACATGTAAAAAGCTTTTCTTCGGCACTCTCTGCTCCTAATACGATGACAAACGTAACGTCTCACAGGCAGCAGTCGAAAGAAAGGAGGACTCCCGGCAATAATTCTGATTTATAATATTTAAAGGAATTTCAATAATTTAGGTGACGCTGCTGGGTAACATTGCAATGTAACTAAAAATAAATATACGTACCAGAATTACAACACTTTCATATCATAATAAGTGACTTTCATCGGCCTTTTAATAATTATAATGGTCGAATGACAAGTCTACACTCACTTTTATAATTTAATTTGCTATCCCATAATAGAACTCTGGTTGATATCAAAAAAGATTTTATTGTACATACATCTAGACGATACGTAACCGAGCGATTAAGTTTCTCTCATAGTACATCTCTCATTACATAAGTTATACGTTTAACAATAAATAAACGAACATAGAACCAGAGAATATACTTCGTGTATAATATAAAAACAGCGTTCGTACATTCTTACAGAAGAAGAAAAAATTCAAGAACATGTGTTTGAGAAGTCGCGGGCGCTCTAAATATGTAAAAGTGATTTGAGTTCAGTTGTCGACCGACCGCCGCCGCCGACCTTCACAAAACAAGCACATTCAAATACTCTTACACTTTTAAAGAAACATGAGATGACTTGCTTCGAATGTGTCATGCGTCAGCGTAGTCTTATTGTATCGTGCTGTACTTGGAAGAGGAAAGATCTTCCCTTCTCGTGTCATCTTCATACGATCTTAACTTATTGTACCTACCTACCTATAATTGGTAATTGAGCAAAAACCCGATCGCCTTTTTGATTAAGTAATTGTTTTCTACTTCGCCTCTCGGTCTATCCATTGCATGTTGCACAACAGGCAATTGTAAATTTAAAGAGGGTGGCCGGAGCAGACAGACAAAACAGCGGCGGCTTTCATGAGCCGTTGTACATCGGCTTATTTATTTTACTGTTTATGTATTTCGTAGTCTAAAACGTAATTTGAAAATAAATAGTGTAGTAGAAAAATTTGTCATCCGTTTGTCACGTGATGTGGATGTTGAAACTTATAAAATCTCGTATACGATGTTTAGATTCCGAAACTCTCACAACTTTTTTTAAATCTTTATCTGTTAATATCTTTATTATTTTTAATGTCAGGTTACTATGACGACGGGTCTGGACCGGGACACGATACGGGCCGCCTACGAGGACGTGCGCTCGGACTCCTCGCCCACTGAGTGGTACGTAGGGTACGAGATGCCCTCCATCAGGAGGTAGGGTGCAGGAGACAAGATGCCTCAGAGGGTGGCACATGAAGTATGGAGAATAAGATATACTAATACACCACGAGACAAAGAGTCGTATGGATAATAGGAATAAGGAAATATAACAGTTTAAAAGAAAATGCAGGTTGCGAAAATAAAAAGAAAGATTGTAGGTTTTCTTCATCTACCAGGCAATTTCCCAGCTTTAGCCAGGGTCTGCCTTACAAGTTGTGAATAGTTTTGGCTAATTGTTTTTACGACCGGCCGCCTGCCTGACATCAAGCCTCTTTTGGGAATGCATTAATCACTAATCAGTGATGTCTAAATACTCTTGGAAAGTACATATGACTCGGAAAAATCACATTGGTAATTGCCGGGATCGAACCCGCGCCCTTATGCATGAGAGGCGGGCCTTTTAACCACTAGGCCACTACTGACTTAAAGATTATAGGTTTTATATATTCCAATGACTTACTTTACAATTATTAGTACATTTTTTATGAAAAAGATACAAATATGTATATTTAAATCAGTACAGCTAAAATATTAGAAATACAGTGTACGTAAGTGAAGTTATTTTTTTGTTAGAAAATTTCTTTGATAAATTAAGTTCTCAGAAAGAAATAAGTTTAAGCAATTAATATTGATGCAAAATAAAGTATGTATATGAGAGACAAGTATTGTATGATTGTGACCCTACAGGGCGGTGTTCAAGTTCGAGGGCACGCGGATCGTGTGCGCGGCGCGCGGCGGAGACTTCTCAGAGTTCCGCACGCACTTCGCCGACGACGAGAGGGCGTTCGGGTACCTCAGGTACACTGACGACGCGCTCACAGCAACACGCACTCAGTAATGTTAACGTTGATAATGACGGCCTTGTACCATCTCAGGATGCAGATGGGAGACGAGATGTCGAAGAGGAAGAAGTTCATGTTGATGACGTGGGTGGGACCCAACGTGTCCGTCATCAACCGCGCCAAAATGTCCACCGACAAGGCCATCATCAAGGATATCATTTCCGTATGTATAACACACCAAACTATACGTAACAACTACACCACACGGACAGCTCTACAAGAGTCAGGACTATCATGATGTTCCCGCCTCTATCAAGGTTTACTTGAACATTGTACATCTTAAAGACGATCAATTTGGTGTCTTGAGGGGGAATATGAGCCGAGCACATTTAATATTCGATTCGAGAGAACGATTTTGTCATCGAGACAATTTCTCATTATTAATTTGAGTGTTCCTTTCTTACAATGAAAGCACTAATGATACAGTAATGTTATGAAAGTTACTAAAATTATAATTCCCTCTGATTCTATTGCAAAATAATTTTACATAAAGTCACGACAAATTCAAATTTCTATAACTAGTACTTAAAACAAAATATTAACCAAATAAAAAAAGAGTGTGTGTAGTTATGTACACGCGTTAGAAGTTATACTTCTTTGGCGTATTGAAAATAAATTAAATTTTAATAAATAGTTAAGATCAAAGATAACATGAACACTAATATAAACAAGTATAGAAAAATTAATTATAATTTTTTATTTATACATAAAATTTGTTAATATACCAGAAATAAAGCAAAACGAAAAAGAAATTTGATATGTAATAATTTTTAATTAGCGATGTAAATAAATCATACATACCGACAATTATCCTCAAAACTATAAATGCACTCAAAACAGTTTTATTACTGATATTTAATATATATAATAAATATACGAAACACGTGTTCTAAATATAAAAATACAACTAGAATATACAACTTGAACATAGTTATAGGTTAACATGCCACCTAGAACTAACTTCACGATGTAGCTGTCGCGGTCGGTGTGCGCGAATCGTAAAAATTCACTCCATCATTTTTCTCCATCGCGCCAAAAGTATAACTTCAAAAATCTGCTTCTACATTTGGCTAACATATCCATGAGTGTTCATCTTAACTTTCATTCAGATGGACTAATTCACAATTTAAATGTATTTGTTAAACATTTAGGATATCTGAATACTTTGTTTTAGTACAGATGAAAAGAGGTCATTCATGAAAGAGGTTTTCATGTGTGTAATCTGCTTGAGAGAAATTTAAATAGGATTTTATGAATATTATTATCAGATGAAATAAACAGAAAGGATCCTGTCCTAGATCTCCATGTTAAGATAACTGAGAAGGCACAATGTTTATCTGAGGATGGTTTGATAAGGAACAATCACAACACTGTCCTTAATATTGTTGTGAGTGTGGGCTGCCGTTATGACTTTATACTCCAATAACAACTAAATTATCAAATGATGTTTAGTTCTTGAGCTGGTGACAGCAGAGGTCTTTGAATGTATGAGAGGATTTAAGAATTTCAAAGCCGATAGTAATGGAACATAATATGAGTGGAGTCAAACCAAATTAGTATAAAAAAAACCATTTTGAATAAATAAATGTATTAAATAAAATCATAGAGATATTTCTTAACATTGAACCCAACGGTCTGTGCGACGGCCGTTATAAAGTCATAACCCACGATGCACTTGTATTTGGAAACATCCAAGTCTACTTCTTTACTCCCCGCTATCAACTTCAACTCCACCAGAGTGGCGATCTGTGCCAGCAGGTTACTCGTTAAACCTATCTTATCTTCTAGTATAGCATAGAATATGGCGAGTAGTCGGTCCAAAGTAAACATTTTTGGTCCCAGTTGTGTGTTCAACTTCTCTGTTATTTTGGCCTTGGCCCTCACCTGCTGCATTTTCTTCTTTTGTTTGCTGTGGTTCTTCATGAAGAGTCTTTTGTCCTCCTTGGGAGGGTTATAACTCGCCAAGTAAGCGGCTATCAGAAGGTATTTGGCATAATAAGGCAATTCGAAACTTTGAGCAAAAGTCTTTGTTGAAAGAAGTTCTTCTTTCAATGTATTTTCATAACTACATGTGGTTTCTACCAGTGTTGCATTATTCTCTTTGGTCGGGGACTGGACAGATTTTGATGTGTTTATTCTTAAGTAAAGTAACTCCAGACTAGTTTTCAATATAGGCGCTATGTGCCTCCAAAGTTTTGTTAGGTCTGTTGATTTGATCTCATTTTTAATAATAGGTTCACAGTATTTCAGAAAATTCACTCTCGCCATATGTTGTAACTCAATGAGATCCCTACAAGGTCTGTAGAACACGCTCAGAAACGCGTTCAAAAAGTTTGCAAACAGCTCGGGTTTTTCAAGATCATCCTTCAATTGACTGTCGATGCACGCGTCACTCGAACTGAACAAGTAATTAACAAAACATTTTTGATTCAGGAAAATAATTTTAAACAGTTCGTCTTTGGTGTAGTTTGGGAAATATAACTTGATCGGTTCCCGGACACCCATTTTAAAATAAAAGTTTTCATTGACCAGGTTTGTTATAAATATAGTACATATGTTTAAGTTACAAAATTCTCTCAGCCTCAGAAGCGCCATCAATGTGTTCTGATCCATAGTACGCAGTCTCTCAGCTCTATCGAAAACTAAAACTATAGGCTCGTATTTAAACGTCTGAACACATACACCATTTAAAATGTTTGTCAATTCCCACATTGAGTCGCATTTGACCTCTTCTTGATCAGTCAAACCTGTAACGATCGCTTCGTATAATATCTTGGGAGAGTAACACTCGATACAGTCGATAAATACATGTTTGTAATTTAAGTATTGCAATAATTTAGATACACATAAACTTTTGCCGGTAGCCATGCTCCCGCTCACGAATAAAGAATAGGGCAACGGTTCGTCAACTTCCCCTAAAAGATCCATCAAGTCCTGTAATTGATGTTCTCTGCATGGAATTGTAGATATTAATTCTTCCATTTCTGCTTCTTTTTATAAATAAAACTTAATAAACAATCGATTGTTTTGCACAGTCTATAAATATCATTTATTAAAGTCACTCGCCTCGATGTTGTCAAAGTCAAACATTATAGTTTGAAGGCTTTCATCTGATTGGTTATGAAGTTGTTACGATTCGTTCGACGCTCGCTGCGCGTGCCGTCTCTCTACGACTTTTTAATTATATTTTATATTAAAAATAAATTATTATTATTATATTTATATTAAAA
>JAAAKD020000151.1:133339-143876 GCA_010014825.2 Danaus melanippus
AATCTGAAAATATTAGTTTCATTTAAATGAATACTTGGTAAAGATCTCATTATTATCAATGTTTTAGAGGATGAAATTATGAAAATTGGTATTTTTTTTTCAAACATATTCTGCATACCCTACCCAGGATCTCTGTGCACGCCACTGATTTATATCAAGTACTGAAGTACTGACATATTTTTTTACATTTAACATTCTCTTAGTATTTTTTTTGTTTGTTAAATAATGATTATTAAATTTTACATAATACAAGCATGTAACAGCGCCACTTAGCCGCACCAGAATTGTGCAATGTTATTTTTGGTAGACATGTGTTTTATAGTGACACAAATCCTTGATATAATAATATTATTCTGTACAAAATGAAAACTTATTCCTCTTACAGCTCTCGGATTCCTTTATCGACCATTCTATAGTTTCGATCCCTTTCCTTCAAATCCAAGTGGACCCGTTCCAAGTTATTTAATTTCCAATAGATTTCGTAGTAAATTGATTAAACAATATTGACAAAATTCGCTGCAATATATAATATTTCCCAATGGAAGTGAAACATGTAATATTTCATTACAATTATTTCTTTATTTACAAAAACATGAAAGTTATTATGAAACTTTAATATTACAATGACAATGTTCATGATATATGCCTCACATAAACGTACCTACAATAAACATATATTGATTCAATATTTCATTGTATGAATTATAACGTTATCAATTTATAATAAAAATAGATCGTCATCATCATCACCAGCCAATCAGAGTCCACTGATGAGCACAGGCCTCTTCTCACATGGAGAAGATTTGAAAATTAATCACCACGCTTGCTCAAGACGGGTTGGTGATTTCAAACTTATAATTGGGAAATTATAAGTCTAGGTTTCCTCACGATGTTTTCGTTCACCGTTCGCCAAGGTATCTAAATACTATTGGACAGTACATATGACTTGGAAAAATCACATTGGTACTTGCCTGGATCGAACCCGCGCTCTCATGCACGAGTGGCAAATAAAAGTACGTAAAAAAACTATGACTACATAATATACATTTATCTATATTTTATCATTATTATATGTATAGAAGTCGAGACACCAGACGCCAGGGATCCTTGAACATGTCATATATTATAATCAATATAAACGAGCCCAAGGTCACGGCCACATTTTACAGACGAACCAGACAGAAGCAATTTGTTTGTACTCATCATGTTGTTGTTCGATCCTCCTTTTCTTTATATCTCCTAGTCGTCATAAGCCATTTATTGTTTCCTTTGATGTTCTTTTGACAAAGAATTCTCTACTTTCCGAGAGTAGCTCCCTGATGCTTCTCTGTTAGATGTCGATACCGACCAGTTTCACCTTCAGTTGGAGAACCAACTTGATGGATCTGACGAGAAATCTGCAGAATTATGATTCTATATTGAGTTCATGATTTATGATTCGTTAAACGCCCTACACATTATCTATCTACGACCCTAAATTACGATCATATTTCCGAAGCTTCTTATCATTCTCATCTCTTGTACATATTTCCCCAATTGGTTTTCTTTACTCCCTATTGTCCGTGTTGTGATTTTGTTCGTCCCTATTATTATTATAAGCCACTCTTTTTAAATTGTGTATATGTAAGAGTTTTTTTGAGGTGATTAATTATTTTAATAATTTTGATTTCCGCTCACTGAGCACGAATCAAGCAATAGTTGTGCATTTGTCTAATCCGACGGCTGTAGCTAATGTTTCATGAAGCAGAACAATGAAAATATTTATATATTTTATGTTTATTAGTATGTTGGTCAAGCAGAGTTTTGTCAGAACATTTTTCACAAAACAACTTTTCTAACAATGGACACACAGCAACCCAGATTAGTTATATCTAGATCATGACCAACTACAAGTTATATCAGAACCCCGAAAACCACAAACATACACATTCCCCGAGCACACACTCGACCTTATTTCATTCAGAAGGTATTTACTTCGCGTCTCTAAAACTAACTTCACTCGCCTCAAGTAAATGTACTCAAGTATTGTAACGTAGTCTTTGCCATTATTTAGCCACAGGCGTTTAAAAAGGTATATTATGTATCAGAGGAAAGGTTTCTTGTGTAGTTTAAAGTTTACTAAAAGATAAATGAACAAACCGAGACTATCAAAACAGTTGTGCAAACATAAAATATGTTTCGATATAGAAAGTAATGAATAATAAAAGTGAGTTTTGTTTTTATTTAGAACTGAAAGTGAACAAAGATTATTTTACTTAAAAGAACTGATGGTTCACCTACGCCATTACAAAATTGCAACACGATTTTCATAATTTTGAGATTTAAGAGCTGTTCCAAAAGTGGATATATTATAGTGTTAACCACTTTACTCATAATGTTCCCGAGATCAGCCGCAGACAGACTAACACACATGCAGACAGACAAATATCCATAATAACCACATCCACTTACAAAGGATACAGAAATTACATTAATATATTTTAAAAATATCTTGTGTTTCAGCGAGTTATTGATGATCTTCTATAATATTAATTATTAATCTTAAACCCATTTACGTTTAAAATATGTTCCTTTCCGTCCGCGTGTAGTCTTTTGTAACTTGAACAGACTTGACTCAAGTTAATATTTAAACCGAGCTCGTTATGTTTACTGAGCTGTTTCACCGTTGAAATATATTTTAGGTTTAAATAAATCCTAAGTAGGTCGAGCCATGACCCGCTCCACAGAACACGCAACTGTCTTTCAAATACCTGAATGGCTGAACTTTCAACACTTAAATGAAACTAAAATAGCTCTCTTTAAAGCACTCCAGAGCTATTTAATTCCTGTTTATCATGAAAGTGAAGGTTTGCTTACTTGGTACTAGGGAGTCATTTCACCACATTTTTAACTCAACCTCAAGAAAAGTGTGTTTCATTAGATAATTCAAGATAAATCTCCAGTTGAAAAAAATAGTTAATATTATTAAAAAAATAGGAAAAGAATAGAAGTTATTCTAATTTAAAAGAAAAATAAAAATAAAAAAGGAAAATCAGAGGCAAATTTCAGTAGAGAAGGCGTGATTTTAATATTCATAAATCATTCCGAATTATTATAATAAATGTTGATTGGTCCTACAACAATACATCATTAATATTGAAGAGTCTCAGTTAACATAAAGTGATAAGCCGGCTATGAATAATTCAGAACAAGCTCGGAGTTTCAGAGGATTGAGAAATATCTGGAAATGTATACCACGAATGTTCACAATTAAAATATGTTACAATTGAACTTTTGAAGACACGAAAACGAATTTAACTTAAAAATCTAAAGACAAAATCTTCAAGGTAATTCTAAAATCATATAACAATAATCGGCTTACGTTTTAAAGTTGACGACAAACAGTTTAAAGAGATGTTACTCAAGCGTAGACAAGTGTTATATATAAAGGTACATAAATCTCTTATCTCCTTGTTGCGCGTCTATCGGCTACTGTAAAGAGAAAGATGTAATCTCGCGTCGTGTATTGTATTATGGATTATAATTATATATGTGTCATTCATATATTATTCTCGTAAACACTGTTCATACTAAACATAATGTTGATCAATGAATATCATTGTTATAAGTATACTCGTATCACTTTTGTCGACGTGTAAATTAAAGAAACAGCACTTATATTAAGTTTTATTAAAAAAAATGTCATATAAAATGTAATTTGAAAAGAATTTATCCAGAACATACTTATTTAAAGTTTAATTTTCCTCAAGTAGATGCTGCAGTGTAGTCTCGAGTTTCTTAAAATTATTCTTCAGACACATTGAATAATTTATCAGACTCCGTTTCTTAGGCCATTTTATTTTTATGACTTCGTAATGCTTCATTTGAAAATTCATAATTTTAAATATTTTTTTGTCCGTTTCAAAGTTGATTTACGACAAAGAGAACCAATTTGTCTGAACATTCCGCTGTTCGTAGTTTCCTCCTAATCTGTAATTCCCTTCCTCCTCTCCTACATGTTTCTTCCGGCTGTCGAGGTTGATAATATTCCATAAAATTAAATCACGATGGGCTTCTTATGTCGGTTTTTATACATTATATGTATGACTCTGCTCCACTTCAGGAAAATAAGAGTTTTAAACTCCTCACTACAGCTATACCAGTTTACTGTTTTGCTATATTACGTAGAAACTATTTTCATAGTATTTATATGTAAAGGTATCGTATTAGTAAGTCAATCAAATTATGTGTTTTAAATAATTATTATTGGAAACATAAGCTTTTTATAATTTTTGGATTTCTGGTCAGAGTTATTGGAGGAGATTATGAGACTTTTTTTTAAATATACCTATTATAAAACAGTAAATTGTTTAATAAATCATTTATTCAACCGACACACTCTTGTTAAAGATACTGGAAATTGGTGTTTCATACTCCTCGTATTATAAATATATAAAATACCAATATTTTATTAAAATAAAATATTATGACGTTCTTTGTAACAAAGTTCCACTTACCTATTTCATAGTGTTTACACATAAGAGTAAACATGAAACTGTATACAGTAGGAGTGAACCGCTTCACTCACGTCTGAATCTTGTTCAAACAGAAGTCTTTCAAAGGCCTCACTCTATTTGTTCCTCAAGCCGTAACTTTGCTGTCTTTTGTATAAAGTATGGATCTTTATTATCATTTAATTCTTTCCTTTCCTCTTCGTTTTTTTGTCATCTCAGGTCAATGTGTAATTTCATTTTCGGATCTTCGAAGTAAAACGTACCACTATAATATAAAGTTACTGTTATTTAAAATAATTTAAGTGTAACAAACTTTATTAAAGCACAATGTGTCATGTTAGTATGTAACCGGGTCATAGGTCAGTTCATTTAACGATCTGTAAAAAGTTCATTGATCTTTTGAAAATGTTCATGTTAGACATTCACAAAGATTGTTTAAATTAAAGTGGTAATATATATAAAGAGTATAAAAAATAGATTAATTGATAGTTATACCAGAATGATTCGCGACACATGTCTACAGTCGCCGAAGTGAACGTCAACTTCAGACGTCATTAACTAACAATTATAACGCTCATAATGAACACACATAACTAAGAGAGCGACACAAAGAGGTGAATAAATGAATTAAAACTAAAATAAACGTTAAGAATTATCAAAAAACGTTGACTTATAAACAGTCTATTATGATACAAAACTTTATATGGTAAATGATTATATGTATGTTATAATTATAATGTTATAATTATGTATACCTATCTAAGACCATTAACACACATAATAACAAGAGCTAAGGAACAGAAAACCATGTTGATATCGACATCCTGGTCAATAAGCCAGGTTCAAAGCGTTATTTGGGATTGATTTAACCGAAAAGTACTTGATTACTGACGGTTTTCCTTATCTTTTTTCAGTTACGTGTCGTTAACAGTTGTACAAAATTATAAATATTATAATATGGCTTCTAACCACACACGTTTAGAAGCCGTCCGTCTCCACCAAGTCCTTTTGATGTTGATCTTCATCACACATTCTCCGTAATATATTTTTATCAAGTATTTTCAAATGTATTAGTAATTTTACCTGTTATTTTATCAGTTTAAAATAATTTGGTATATTATAGTAAACATAGTCTGATGGATATACTTAGTCGCTCCTCTTGGAAACTTAAAAAATAAAGTCCATTCACAAATTATGATTAAGCATTAAATATAATTTTTTTGATTTCGATTTCCCTGAAGTCTACTGAGGTTTTTATATTACTGATATAATTATTACAATTTTACGTGTCTTTACCTGTATTTATTATTGAGGAGGAAATGCGACCCACAATTAAAACACATCAGATAAAAAATCCCACTTATTTTTCTTTCATTTCTGTTCCAAAGTGGATTTTCTTTAATATTGCCATAATTATTTTAAAATATATGCTAACAAGCAATCTTTATTTTTAAATCATTATCTACAAATATAGTTTTTGTGCGCCTTAACAGAACAAATAATGTAAACGTATTCAAATTGTCAAAACGCTGGAAATTTTGAAGAAACTTTCATATCTTAGATTCTGTACGGGAGAGTTTTTCAACACTTAATTGCATTAAAGAGGAGAAATACTACAACAAGCTATAACCTGTTTTAATACTATTGTAATAAAACATACATTACAGGAGAGAAATTAAAAATAATAACATTTCGTTAAGTCCTTAGAATATTCGAGGCGGCTTCATATATGGACTGAGAGGTCCTTTGGGAATAATAAGAGAATTGAACGGAGAGATTCCATCAGATATTACAAAATGAAATTGAATCTATTACTGAATACTGTTTACTTTGCATTAATCATTATATAAATAATATGTGCTGTGGAACGAAGTTATTAATGTACGTATTGTTTGAATCCGTGACGTGTATCGTCTTCATTATACTCCGTTAACATTATTTTAGCCTTTGTTTTGAACGTAATTATTGAAGGAACAATATTGGTTTAAGTAATTAACGGAACTTGAAAACAAACTTGCGAGAATAAATTAATATTAAAGTGATATGAAGAATGAAATAAACAACGACAACAGAATTGAAACATAAATGATTTGAGCAGAGATGAAGGAAAAGACGCGTCCTTTTAAAAAGGTTGGAAAACGTCGAGTTAATATTAAAACCAAAGATCATCTTATACTCCATAAGAACAATTCTGTTAGCGGAATATGAAATTTAAACTGAATGTATTTCAATGTTCTTTTATAGCTGTTAAAAAGTTTCATTTAATATAAGAGACGGAACTTGAAATGTAGGCGTTTCTCGTGATATTCTCGTGAATGGTTTATTCAGGAGCCCTTATATAATTGATTATAAAAAAACACTAATACATTAATATTCATAAATTTATTTTTGTTACATTTTCCAAGATAACAACAACGTGGCGTCTTTAAAAATGGTACAGGTTTCTGATGGAACGCGTCTCTCGTTCCAGAAAGCTTTCATCACATTACTATGTCCATAACGGACTCACTAGTCTGTTCTTTCGATAAGTAATGAGTATAAAATATAAGCTGGATAATGTTCTATTATTATTCGAGTTGATGGAAGGTGGATGTAAAGTTTGAGATGTGGAACAGTTTGTCCCTGGGATGCTCGTCACTGTTGCTCTGAACACATCTAAAACTCACTGTTATCTCATATATATTGAGTTTAAAATAAACAAAGAAATTGATTTTTGTTTAAGCTCAATTCGTTTATAGCTAAAAACAATTTCACAATTATATTCGTCATGGTTTGTATTTCACATGTATACTGAAGGATCAACTCGGTTTTCAAATAAATAACAACGGATCACTTCGATATAATTAGATTTAATATTCACAGTTTAATATCGACCGTTCAGTTTTACACGTCGTCGCGATTGACAATCGATTTACATAATAAATTATCGATTCTTATATAATAATAATAAATAAGAGAATATTCTTCTTTATTTTCTATATTAGGTTCTATATGAGTGTAAGTTACTCGGATTACTCTCTGCATACGATCCTTATAAGACGCTCGTCGACGAAAGAGAAATCTGTTTTAAACGTGGCGACTTCGATTGTGTCCTGTAACACGAGCAGGTATACGAGTATAACTCACTCTGAACACTAAGTGACAGACATCAAACGCAACCCTACGACAACATTCCTCTCATTACAACAATTATCAACAAAATTAACGTTACATGACTTACTTCATGTAACTTACTATATTAACTTTTGTTTAAAATTATAAAAGTATTTATTAAATGATACAGATAGAATATTATTTTAGGCAAAAACTACACATAATTGAAAGACCTCGTTGAGAGCGTCTTAATGAGTCTGTAAATAAGACAAATACGACGTTCAGGGAGATGAAGATAAATCAACAGAAAGTTACAGATTAATACAAGAATAAAAACATTGTGTATTATAACATGAAAGATCCACTAGAACTAGAAGTATAGATATCTTTAAAGATAATGATTAAATTATTCCGTATTAAATAATGAAACAGGAACAGTTTTTGAAAAGTTGTAAATTGACATTAAACAAAGTCCGGGAACACGATTGTGAGTTAGTGAATATATATGTATCGAGGGTTATATACAATATATTATATAACGGTTGAATAACATTAAACTAATTGCATCATAGTCAGATGATATATATATATTATTTAAAAACTAGTGACGGTTATCCTTTCAGAGAGATATATAACCGACTACACTGTTTTCAACAAAGATATTAGGAGATATAAGGAGATAATATTTGGTTAAATGTTAACGTACGTAGTGAGTTATAGTTATATGAATAAAGATTATAAAACAGAGAAGAAATCACTAAATAATAAATCGAGTGAAATATTTAAGAAGAGAACAAAGGAAATGTTCGTCCATTAGGAGAACAAACAATTACAGAGAGACGATGAATCAAGATGATGAGGAAGGGAAGTTTCTTCGAAGAAAACTGGGAAACAACAACAAGTTTACTGAAGAAATATATTTTTGAGAAAAGACGTAACTTGTTATAATTACAATTAAAGCGTTGAGAATAGTTTTAATGAATGAATCTATTTCAATATACGGGTACATCTACGACACATTCACGTCTTTGAAACGTATGAATAGACATATATATGTACCTACTATGTCATTAAATGTTATAAACTGACAGACAATTCAATATAGATAATAATAGATCTTATTTAAGTATTATATTATAATAAATTTAACATTAATTAATCCATTGTATATAATTGAAAGTTTCATATCACCGAACCCTGCCGCTTGCCAGTGGTACGCGGCCCCCTTCCTGAGTCCTGCTCTTGATACTCACTATAACTAATGTTATCCATTTCACCTAATATTTGTAACCACTTATTTTTTCCATGTTTTGTGGATGCTCGGTGAGTATATTATATACTTAACTGATTCATATATAATGCAAGAAAACAGTTATTAATAGAGCAGTCGACTGTGAAAGTAGTCACATTTTATCATAAGAACTAACTTTTATCTTTGTATTATTTTAACTAAAATAGTTACTTTACCTTTTAGTAAGAGCATCTCTTTTTTTGTTTCACTTTGTTGAACATCTTAATGTGATCAACATTTTTAACGTCAATAAGAATAATTAATTTAAGAGACTTCTTTGTATTGAAGAGCTTATTCCTATCAAGTCTATAGGAGGCAGATGAAAGGAAATCATTTGATAGAAGAACAAGTAGCTTGAAAACCTGTCAAAGATGAATAAGTTTTGTCAAAAGGTCTCCGGGGCTGTATAAGTCTGTTTCTCAGTCTGCATCCCCTCACAGCATCAATGAGAGTACGACTTGTATGTCTGGAGAAATATTGTATTTTATAACGAATAATCAATTAACAAAACACAGTTCATGTGATAAATAATGATATAAGAAATAGAAAGACCTGACCGTTTCTGTTAAATATAGTTTAACTCAAAGAGAATATTCATCTCGTAAGATAATTCAGTTTATTCACGATTTAATTATTCTTGATCCATTCGCCTTCCATCTGGATACAAACATTTTAAGAGCACGGTAAAATAAATATTAGGATTTCATCTAGAAGACGAAATATATATATATATATATAATCATTTTAATTTCAACTCATAAGAAGGTTAACGCACTCATAAATGTCCAAATTCTAATATTATATGAAGTGTGTCTCTTATGTTATAATATTTGTATTATAATGTAACTTGAAACCAACATTCATATGAGCCATAATGAGATCTAAGACTTTCCCGAGTAATCTTTTAAATGAAACCAATATTTTCGGATAACTCCGCGCATTTTATTATTTTTAAAACTACACACTCTGCAAAAACAGTGATCGCCGTTGTTATAAAGTAACCGAAACGTCTGGAGTATGTAGTTTAAAAAAATAAAATACGCATAGTAATCCGAATAATATTAGTTTCATTTAAATAAGTCACTTCACAAGAGGAGGGAGGCGCCAGGCGACAGGCTTTACGAATGGAATATTTAAATTAAAACATCCATAATATCAATTAAAATTGGAATTAATTGGAAAAAACATTGATTAGGTAACTATTTGAAAGATTTCCTTCAAACGTTGAAAGTTAAGAAGTAGAATAAAGGAAAAGAATAACTGCTTTGATACGTCACATGATAGGTGTGTGTCTGTTAGTCAGACGGAAATTAAAGAATCGATTGCCCACCAGTTTCACAAAGGAAACACACGAAGGAGTCAGGGTTCTATTATTATCTAATATATAAAGTTCTTAGACTCGAGTCAAGTTTATTTCATTGAATTCTTTATATAACCCATATATATATGTACATTTAAAGTTTGTATCGCGACCAACCCCCTTTCCTCCCCCTCACTCTCTACGAACCAAGTCTCGGAGTCCAACCCACCTTCAAGAAGACTACACTAACCTGAATAGAAAATTAAGACGACCTTTATTTGTTCTGAGTTTGTTGGCTAATTACTTTCTAACTTTAACTCTGACCTTTCCAACTTTATTGATTACTTTAATAACATATTA
>JAAAKD020000151.1:160664-173821 GCA_010014825.2 Danaus melanippus
CTGCTAAGCATTTGCTGGTGGGATGTAGGGTACTCTTGGGTAGGGGTCGATACTCATGACGTCTAAATAGGGTTCTGAAAAACATACGTGAAGCGATTAGTCTTTTGAGCGCAAAGATAAATAATCAACATCAGACAAGTACTGTAATTTTATATGTATATATCTTTACATATATATAATTATCCTGTACACGTGTATGTCAGTGCACTCCTTCAACGTACTCCTCTGTACCAACGCCTGGAACAGTTGGATGAATTTTCTTGTATGCTTTTCTGTTGATCCCCGGGTGGTTTAAATTCACAAATTAGTTGGATTAGGCAGATGGCGATGCAGTCGGTATCTAGATTATTTAGAATGAAACGACTGCGTCATATGCTAACTAAAGGTATTATTTTAACACACTACACACATGTTGGCGCGGACGGAGACGCGGGTAAGAACTAGTAAACAGATTGCTTCGAGTGTTGTTACTACTGCTTTTTGTATATAACGTGTTTTTAAAATATCTGAATAAATTGACAGCTTGGCTATATGAGAAGTAACCGTAATAAGCACCGTATTGTATATACAACGACAGCCGTACAACTATTCAAAATCAATAGTTGTCTGATATGAAGTACCTAGTCGTTTTTGACAACTCTTGAATAGTTGCATTAGACGTGCGTTATTACCATAAGTGACATTGATTAGTTTCCAAAGTAATCAAAAGATGTCCTTGTTTCAGACCGAGAGTGTCCCGAGCTGGATCAACCTGAAATAGGGAAAGTTTCTCTCTCAGGGCGACTGTTCGGTGACAAGTAAGACATCACATAAATATTGCAACGATAACTTTCAAAGTACCTCTTTCCAACTTCATCAGACAATTATTATTTAACATTTCTTTCAAACACTTTCCGTTATTGAAGTAAGTGTGATAATTGATATACACACGGTATCCGAGATATAACGACTTGGTACAAAACACAAGAACTTTGTCATATAATGAGTTACATAAAATTTGTTAACATATGTTGACTTGAAACAACTACGTATAATTATATAATATATAAGAAGTATATATATTATATATTTTACCCAACTTATTTATGAGATATATAAGCACATCAACTTTACGTTCCTCTAGGGCTGTGTACTCCTGTCCTCATGGGTACCACGTGGTCGGGCTCCAGAGCAGGAGTTGCCAGGCGGACGGCAAGTGGGCAGGACAGGCACCAGCCTGCAAAGAGAACAGTAAGATATACACACGTCTGTTAGAAATATTATAGATTAAAAACAGAAAGAAATAAATGGAAATATAAAAAAAAATCCTCCTGAATTAATACGTGTTAATTATTGATTTGCTTTCAATAAGAACTAAATTATTTTCATTAAATAACTTGAGTGAGAAGCCTTCGAACAATGCCTCATGTTCCTATAATTAAATTTTCTAGTCTACTGTCTCCAACCTCCCACAATCGAGCACGCTCGTCACTCCGCTCTCCCCGAGCAGGCCACCTTCGACCTGGACGCTACTGTCCAGTATAACTGTCACACAGGCTACGTAACCAACGGCTTCCCCCGGGCCAAGTGTCTGGCGATCGACGGCCAGGCCTCCTGGTATGGACCTGACATCACCTGTGAACGTGAGTGTCGATAGAAGCTAATCATTATGAAACCGGGATACAAGATAGAACCGCTGATCAAGAGTCATAATCGACCGATTATAACTATAACCAATCATAAACAAGAGAAAACGAGACAAGTTGGAAAACGTGAATAAATAAATACTAAAGAGATAAAAATGTAATATTGCAAGTTTAGTTTCGCAAGCCAAATCCTCGAGTGCACCGTTTCATACGCAAAGTTCATGCTCTTGTTTAAACAAAGATATGACTGTTTACGGTTTATTCAAATGTACCAGAACTTAAAGGAACTTTGTCAGCAAACGCGAGCGATTACATTTATTGAATTAAAACCATCGCTATTCCAGGACTATGTGCTTGTATTCCATGACATAAAACATGTCATTTTATACCTGGTGATTTCACTCCTCATCTTAATATTAAAGACATGACAGTTTTTTTAGTATTTATGTTATTTTCAAAATTTTCGTCGCAACGTTATCCTAGTAAGTATGGAAACAAATTTCTAAAGTATTCACTGGACACTCGAAGTATATATGTTACCTTTGTGATATGCATGAACTTAGAGAATATTGTGAGCACATCAATTCTAAGGACGTTTTAGAAAATACATTTTGTCAAGACTCAACACTCTTTATGCAATATGTAGCTCGTTCATGTGGCGAGCCCGGGGACGTTCCTCATGGCTGGGTGACTGCCGATTGTCACACCTTCGGCTGCAGAGCCGTGGTGCAGTGCGGGCAAGGGTTCGAGCTGGTGGGGAAGGCCGAGAGGTACTGTCAGGCCGACGGCGCCTGGGCCCCCAAGGAACTGCCCACCTGTGTCCGTGAGTACACACAATCGTCGATTACGGGTTTTGGTGATGAGTCTAAATATATCGAAAGACATTTACGATACAGCCTTACGTGTTCTTACTCCTCTCGAGCAGAAGGAAGGATGGTCGCTGACAAAACTAACATTTAATGAAACAATCTCGAGTCGAAGTTCAATACCGCTTTCCGTTAGGCTCATCATTAAAGCAGAATATTAAAAGTGCGTTTTGCGTTGCTTCGTGACAATGTAGTTGCCGATTTCGGTGTTGATTTGGAATGTTGCATGGTTTCTGACTCCCGTGGTAAAGTCTCGGGGACTAGTTGGCATGGCGCTTGCTGTTTTAATATTATCATGGCTAATCACCAGCAATATCATTGTCATGATGCAATCGGTACGGAAATCCCACTTGGATATTTCTTTGTCGATCTCGATATTCCGCTTCTTTATTGAAATTTATTTCTTTTTTCTAATCTTTCACTGGCGACTGACGAGTGGGACCTCCACGATATGAGATGATTAATGTTTTTTAAAACATCTTTTTTCTCCTTTCCTGCTGCTATACAGAGGGAGAGAAGGGGACAAAATGAATTATTCTGTAGTATTATTAATAAAGATATAGAATCTTTCTGAATTTCAAAATTAAATGGCCATGGTAACGAATACAATGACTACTTTAACTGCTTAGTCCAAAATTCTTGCTGTTGTACGTAGAGTCGAAGACATTTGTAGAGGAGGCTTAACTGTTGAATTTATTATATATTTCCTATTGTATCCATTTCTTGTCGGGGTCATCCTGTTAACTCTGCTGTAGACAAATAAAGGTATACAATATCTGATTGTTTTATTTCAACATAGATTGCATGAAGGCTTATTATATTTTGCATGGTTAATGTCTTACAGAAACATACAATCTCTTTATGTTTTTTATGTTTAAGTAAGTAATATTATTTTAATTTGCAGAACATTAAAGTTTATGATTTCCCACTTCAGATCTTATAAAAGTTCAATAGTGGAAACACAGAAGATTAGCAAAAGAGTGTTTTAGTTAAAATATCATATATGTACAAATATATATAAGGCTCACAAAGTAATAAAACAATTATTGTAACCAATATGGCACATGACAATTCTCTAAGATGGAAGGGACACGATCACTTCAACTTTAGTGATAGTTCATTCTTGATAACCGTTGGCTGCACCCATTATTGAAATCAGCGCCATCTAGTATTCCAACGGCGAACTAAAGCGACGCGTGTCGCCATCTAGTGGTGACGCAGGTGCAGTGTCCTCCGCCTGAGGCTCCCCGGCACGGTAAAGCCGTTTACACCTCGTGCGCTTACAATTCAGTTGTGTCGTATGAGTGCAAGTATGGATACAGACTCGTGGGTGACGCGACTAGGAGGTGTGGAGCCGACAAGAAGTGGTCCGGGACCCAGCCCGTCTGTAAAGGTCAGTGCTCTGATGAACTCTATCCGCAAAACTTTAACATTAGATTTATAGGAATGCTAAGTAAGAATAATAATACTTTTAAAACAAAATATATATCGCACAGAAATTCAATTTCAAATATAAAATCATAGTATGGGTATTAAACTTCAGCTGAAATAGAATTTCTAAACACCGGCCGCCTTGGTAATTGGAATACTGAAAATATTCTAGAAATTAACTGCGGCCACCCTGGACAGCTTTGGAACGGATGGCTGGAGAACATATCTTCGGGTACAGGATTGGGAGCTTCTATTATATTTAGATGTCAGGATGGAATGAAGATGGAGGGCAATGGCTCAGCAATATGTCAGAGTGACGGCACCTGGAGCCATCCATTGCCGCAATGTTTAGGTTTGTAATGAAAAAACAATAATTCAATGAAGTAAGTCACTGTTTGACACTGGAATGATTTTGCCTCATGACGTTAAAGATAACCTGTCCTTGCTTTTTAAAATTTACTTGCAATAGTTTCCTTCAAAATATATAGTCACTTCGTAAATTGTCATGCGTATATGGAGTTCTTCCTTAAAGAACTATTTTAATATACTCGTATATGTGTAAGTATTAAATAATATTAATATTTCAACAAAATCACTATTCCCAGCACCATGCGTGGTTCCCCACGTGTCCCAAGGTAAGGTGGTGCTGATGGAGAATCGAACCAACGACAACGAGACCAAGGAGCACACGCAGATAGTGGGCAGTTCTTCCATGGTGCAACATGGTATGAAGAGTTTTATATCCATTGAGGTATTAGTGATAAGATCTTCAATTGGCGACACGTGGACACCCTGAAACCAATTCGATTTGAGTTGAGAACTTCATAATATGTTTTTGTAGGGGAAATGATTGTTGTGGACTGTGAAAAGAATTATGAGTTTCCGTCCAACAACGTGGCCGTGACCTGCAACAACGGTACCTGGACACAAATACCAAGATGTCAGCCGGCAAGGTGACGTCTACTTGTTATTAAAGAATCTTTTTAAACATATTACCCACCTTTTGATGAATTGATGAATACTCATGTGATATGATTTTGTCCATTTTTAAAATTATATTGTTCTTAGGTGTAAAAAAATGCCCAAATTTCCTCGACACGGAATGGTCATAGCTCCGAAAACTGAACATGGAATGAAAGCACGTTTCCGTTGCAAAGATGGTTATGAACTGAAAGGGAATCCTATAGTGGTGTGTTCTTTTGGAGTATGGAGCGGAGAAACACCTAAATGTGAAGAAGGTTGCTTGAGAATATAATAATTTGGAATATTAAATGGTTCGCTTATTATATAGTTTAACGTTATTTAATATTTCCAGTCTTCTGTCCTTTCCCGGGATATATTGAAAACGGAAAAGTTCTTCTCGTAGGTAACATGGGACTATACGATTACAGACCCTATGTTAAAAAGGTACAATTTTTTTTTTATATCTTTATTTCTTTGTTATAATAATAGTCACCGCTACAGTAAAGTTAACCTTTTAGGTAGTAAACAATAAGCAAATTATGTATGAATGTGAGAAAGGCTACGTCTTATCGGAAGGGCCTCCTGGTGCTACCTGCGTTGGTGGACATTGGAGCCCTAGAGAGCTGCCTAAGTACGTAATCTTGCGTAAATCTTGCGTAAAATAAATTCAACTGTATGTAGTGTATGAACTAGTCAGTGGTGGCCTAGTGGTTAAAAGGTCCGCCTCTCATGCATGAGCGCGCGAGTTCGAAACCAGGCAAGTACCAATGTGATTCTTCCGAGTCATATGTACTTTCTAAGAGTATTTAGACTACACTGATCAATGCATTCCCAAGGAGGGTTGATGTCAGGCAGGCGACCGGTCGTAAAAACAATTAGCCAAAAACTATTTACAACGTGTAAGGCACACCCTAGCTAAAGCTGGGAAATTGTCAGGTAGAAGAAGAAGAGTAGTGTATGAACTAAAGTATTTTTGTATTTGAACTTTCTAGATGTACGCTATATCAACATCCGCGCATCCGTTGGAGTCGCAGACGGCGATCTATACCAGAGGTGGAGCTGCGTCACAAACGATCCGCCTATCTGAGACAATACTACAATAAGCTAAGACAATCTGATGCTTCACAAGAAGCAGTCGATGAATTGTATGACAAATATAACCGAGAAAACCAAAAGCCAACATTGCGACATGCAAATTTTAAGCTCATGAAAAAATTCGACCTTGAATACGAAGGCGAAGAGGATGATATGATAGGATCCGATATAACCGACGACGGGAACTTTCCGACTGCCGTCTATACTGTATACAATGTTCACGGAGAACCTGTGGGGCACAAGTTCTATTCATATCAACCAGTCTATGAACCAGAAGACGATGAGCTAGTACATCGAGTTGACTCAATGGAGTACGAAGACACGGCCGGTCTTGAAAATGATCATTTAACAATATTAAAAGGCGGAATGTTTCCGGATAATGATATAGACAATACGAATGAAGTGTCAGAAAATATAAAGAAATTGAAACATCAATATTTCGAACGATACGTCGATAAGCGGAGGAAAAGATTCTTGAACTTAAAACCCACTGACAGCAGCGGAAAAGAGGTAGACTTTGAGTTAAACTCAACAAACAGTAATCAACACACGACTGTAGTACTCGACTCGAAGACTAGAGTAAAGCGTCATATCAATCTAGAAGAATCAGACACTGAGGTTTCTACAAAACATTCCATACTAATGGAGTCTCTGTTTAATGAGTCCGACCCGGACACTTTAAAAGTAATACCGCTACCACCAAGTACGAGAGAATTAAAAAACGATAAGGTTATCAATCCACAGACAGAGTTGGCTTTTTTTCTAGAACAGTTTAATAATAAAAGTTCTGGAGGAAGAAATATCGGTGAGAAGCGTGAAAAAAGAACAAGCAGAAAAACAGATCGATTGAATCAAACTACAGCTTCTGTTCCGAAAACGTAGGTGACAAGTGAAAAATAAAAAGTTCACGGCTCTAAATGTTTTTACGAGTATGATATTTGTATTTATGTTTTGTAGAGGTCGCGAAGGGAAGGGTGGGAGGAATCGCCAACCACAAAGTAACACCGAAGAAACCGATAGCCAGAGTTATGAAAACAATGAAAACGGTAATAAAAATGGAAAAAAAGGCAGACCAAAGAGTCCGTGCGAACCGATCGAGAGTGAACCTTATGTCAATATAGAAATTGTTAAATATGGACGAGAACCAAACAATACTTTTAGCTCCGGTTAGTACATTCGTTATGTAACAAATTATAAAGTTTGCCAAAAGATAAAATGTAATCCTGTATATTATAGGCACTATAGTAAGAGTCGCGTGTGGGAAGGGCTACGGCCTCAACCTGGAACTCAATGCTACAGCTAAATGCGTTCGTGGAAGATGGAAACCAGAAAAACCAAAATGTGAAATTTGTGAGTGTTTTTTATTTATATCTTAATAATATTCATAGTTTCTAGTTAACTTTTATTTCATGTGGAATTTAATCGGTTCTAATTTAAGTACCATGCCATGTACCAACAACCGAATACGGTATTTATACGATGTCACCGAGCGCCAGCCCGGCGAGTGTCGTGTCCGGACTCAGTCAAGGAGACGAGAAGGAACTCAATGAAACAGACCCGGTGCCCAACGGCCAGGTGGTGCACTTTTCATGTGAATATGGGTAAGATTATGAAGTTTAATTATTTACCAACTCTCGACTTATCAACTCTACAGATATGGAACGGTGTACAGAAAATATAATAAAAAAAAATCCTGTGTAACTGTCAGTGGAAGCTTGTCTGAGAACTATATTTGCTTTCTTAAATTTAAATTCAATAAAACTCACCGCGTTCGAACAAATTCTGCAACGTTGCTAAAGAAACCATGTTTAAAGGTTATTAACAAAAGTTTAAGTTTATTTTAAAATTACCTAATTTCTAATTACCATTTCCAGATACAACGTTCAAGGGCCAACCAATCTGCGCTGTTGGCTCGGAGAGTGGGCTGTAACGAGCATGCCAGAATGTGTCGCAGGTTGTTGCTCTGAATTTTTGTTTAGAGATATAACAACATCAGTTGTCTATATTATACAAACGAATGACTCATTTTAAACTCCTGGTTGCACGTAATTCCAGGATAAGATACCTTTAAACAGACCGAGAATTTCTTTCAGATTTACGTTTACGTATTTTTACCTCATCCGTGATATTCAACTTTCCATTAGTGATCCGACATGTACAAACCTCACTCTTCCAGATTATTAAGGAAATTATATGAAATAATACCTATACTTTATTTTAATGTACAAATCGTGGCCCCATTTTATTTTAGCTCCTTTTTCAAAAACATCAGGTTTTGTAGTACTTTCTTATAAAGTTAGAACGTCCCTGATGAAATCGACTTCATGAGATTCATGCATGTCTAAACCTGGACCCTTGACCTTCAGCCCCCTGCGAACTCCCGATCTTGAACGGTGCTACATACGAGGCCGGCTACCGGTCAGGACTCACGGTCGCCCACGCGTCGTCCGTCAACATAGCGTGTGAAGCAGGTCGAAGCCCTCCAGCTACTCTGAACTGTCACCTCGGCAGACTACAGCCTACTGTCATTGATTTTTGTAGGCCTTTAGGTTTGTATGAACTGCGAATGCATGTTGTATATTGAGAATGTGACGATGTCTATTTGCTCTGGTATGGAACATAATTGTATGTTATTCCCTACGTTGTTAAGGATTGTTATTTATAATATTTTTATAATTTTTTGCTTACATTTCAAAGTTTGTTCTATTAAGAGTTTATTTATTCTCCAGCAAATCTATCACGTCCACGTCCTACGTCAGAATATCAAAGTGGTTCTGACATAGTCCGTGAAGACGTGTCCGAGTTGGAGCCGGAGTTGCTGGGACGAGCGGCTGATTGCGGACCCCCGGCCAGGTAACAGAACCTCCAACATTCCTTATATAATTAATAGTATCAAAGTACCCTTGAATGTATTTCTGTCCAAATAACAGTTATTGTTGTATATAAGATTACCAGAAAATAAACCTTGAGAAATATATTCAATGGTATGACTGTTGATGTTGTATAATAATTAATTATTTTGTGAGTACGCTTTCACTGTAGCTTTCTGTGGGTAATTGTTTTTATTTGTTTGGGAACAAATGTCTAAATTAATTCTGTATATGATAATGTTGGAGATTACCTTTGAATCTTCAGACTGTGTGGTTGTGCGAGTAACGAGTATGTACTAAAGAGTGTAATATTACTATTTGCTTTAAATGCATTGTGTTGGTTTTATTTACTTTATATTTTTTTGCCTTTTACGGTGTTTTTCGAGTGCAATTTGTGTTCGGTCAACATCGAACACATTTTGCTCAGCTCGTATCTTTACGCCCAGTGAAAGATGGGAAGCGACAAAAAAATAATATTTTTGCAAAGTCTGCGTTTCTTATTTGCTGGCTGGAAAGACTGAAGGGAACCCAGGCGTTCAGGGATGCCAAGCCCTGGTGAGAGCCTTCTAGGTTCGGACTTTTGCTTCTGTAACTTCATCATATTTCTGATCATCATCATCGACTCCATCAAAATCAATAGCTTCATCACCTTTAACTACTATATCACTATCAAGGTCAGCAGGTGACTACTTTTCAAACTTGTTTTCTTCAATAAATCTTTTTCATACATTTGATTTTCTAGATTTAATATTTGAGTGCGTCCTTATTGTGTGACGACATGGAAATCCTGAGGAGGCAGGGCTTAGTTTGGTGTTTTGCGTGAACATAACGGACAGCTGCATCGCTGTTTCGGCTTTTTCCTTTCTGTCTTGGCCGAGCTTGAATTATTTTGCGATTTTTTGCCAAATTTATGCATTGTAGTGCATGGTTTATAAAATGGGGAAATTTGATATTTCAACTTTATTAAAGCGATATCTTTTTCTAACTCAGTTCACACTCGATAACTTACTGTCAGTGTTCCATCCCAAAGTAAAGTTTCTGTTAGGGTGCAAGGAACACTCATTTACCGTGATGGATCTGAAGTCAACGAGACAGTCGAAATGAACGGATACCCTCACGGGACCGAGGTCACCTTCAGGTGTATAGCGTCCATCATGGGGGAAAAGACCACCTGGAAACTCATTTGTGAAAATGGCAATTGGGTTGGCAAAAGTTTCAACTGTGGTAAGTCATATTAATCACTCGTCTTATATTGTTGTTTACATTTTTAGTTACATGAAAGTAAATCTAATATTTTTTTTATGAAACTAATATTTTCGGATATACTAAAATAAATTTAAGCCTATCAGAGCCCACTGCTGAGCACAGGCCTCTTCTCACATTGAGAAGGTTTTGAGCATTAATCACCACGCTTGCTCAAGACGAGTTGATATACTACGCTTGCTTTATTTTTGATAACGGGTGGACGAGATGTCCGTGATCACGGTTTCTAAAAAAGTAACCGAAACGACAGGAGCATGTAGTTTTTTACAAAAATAAAGCATGCATCGCATATCCGAAAAATATTAGTTTCATTTAAATAAATAAAACTCGCAAAAATCTTAGATCTCATTATTCAGAGATCAGGTTAAAATTGTTTTTGTCGTGGGTACTTTGGTTTCCTTGGGAAATTATGCATTTTATATAAAAGGAGACAGTTATATTCTCTTGGCAATCAAAATTTTATTAGTGTCAAGTCGCAAGCTAATTCATGTTTCATGAAAACTAAAGTTCCATGAACTCATAAAATCAGATGTGTTTTGAAATTTAAATAACTAGGAGCATTACAAAATTATAAGCTTTGATATGCACATTTTTATATAATATTAACATTTATATATGTAGCATAGCTGCTTTAGTGTTACATTTCACACATCTCGTTTGCCCGTGATCACGGTTGCTGTAAAGTAGCCGAAACGTCGGGGGTATATAGTTTTAAACTAAAATAAAGTCGCGTAATACATCCGAAAAATATGAGTTTCATTTAAATGGACACTGAATCTTTGGAATCTATAAGTTAACTTTCTTCCTTCTTCTTACTCCCTCCTGACAACGTGAATACAGATAATATCATTTTAATCCATATTACAACTTAATAAAGATTTTTTATTATTATCTTTACCTCCTGCAACATCAGCCGAAAATATAGAATTTTATGATTAATTTACTTATAGAAGATTTAGAAGCTCAGAGTGAAGAATTGTTGAGCAACAACAGCTGCAACTTCCGGAACGAAGAGCCTCACGTAGTGTCCTTCTTCAACGATCTGGAGATAACTGAAACTGTAGATTTTCCGCCTGGATCGGTCATTGTGTCCAGGTGTGTACTAAGGAGTTCTTTCACTGGTCTTTCATATATCCTTTTGAATATCCACATAACTATGAATGGATCATCAAAAATTGTTTCCTAACTTTTATGTAAACTTGTAGATGCAGTGATATTGGCAAATACGCAATGACAGGATCTCAAGTACGCAGGTGTGTGGGAGGCTCCTGGGATGGGGTTAAACCTTCATGTTTCGGACTCAACCAGGAAAACGATTACGCTAGTGAGTGAACAGCAAAATATGTAAAATTAAACTGCAAATCCTAGTCTGTTAGGGATTCTTGACGATTGTTTACCTCTGAGAAATACTAACACTGCAATTGGTTTAATAAAGTTATACTAACACCACTTATTACAATTCTTAACTACACATTTAAGTTCTTACTTCCCATTTATACCATTGGTCTTCTTATATTCTTCCTGATATCCAAACAGCATTATTGAGATATTGCAGTCTTCAAACAATAATTATAATTTGTCAGTGGAGAAGCCGCCCACGATCCTGTTCAGACATTCTCAAGGTCCCATCGCTCAGACCAATGACGGCCGGCTGCTCGTCTATCCCGGAGCCGTACTGCACATGGAGTGCCTCTGGATACGAAGATTCGGGAACCCCAAATGGAACGTGACTCTCAACGATCCTGAGTTAGTGTGAATGCCGCCTAAGTCTTTAATAGTCCCCACCACAGGATGACTACCACGTCTTAGTTCATCAGAAAGCTGACCCCTAACAGACTTACATAAATTATTATTTTCGTATATTTTGACATATTCCAATACTTTACCGGTGAAGGGAATCTCTATGTTTTAAAACTATAAAACCTGACAGTCAGTTCTTATTTGAGCCAAGTGATAGCAGTAGTAAAATATGACTACTTAGGCCGGTTACAAAACAATAAATGATTTAATTACTATTCGTAAATTATTTTAGGTTCACAAAATATATAATTTGAACTTACAGTATAGCACCTTATTTAGTCAGCTTGAAATAATAAGACTATAACGGCAAGAGTCCTTTTAATTAAGTTTCTATTACAGTACTGAATAATAAAATCAAATGGCATAGTATTTTAGCAGAAAGTTAAGTTAGTTACGTAAGTCCGACGGTACAGTTTCGGCATATAAATCATGATGAAGAGGGAATGTTATAAGTTAATAGTTGTTCACGTTCAGGCAAGAGCGAACCTACACAGAAGGCTGGACGACAGACCCTGGCCGTGACAGTCAGCTGGAGTACAGACTCAGCATCATCAACGCTCAGAAGGAGGACTCCGGAGTGTACCGCTGTGAGACGCCCGCCAGGCAGAGTCATCAAGTGGAAATTATTGTTGAAGGTCACTACATGTATATCTGATTATTTTAATACTTTTAAATAAATAAATAAATTTATTTGTTATACCTTAAAATATTCAACATATAATCGACCTTTGCCAGGACCCCATCTGGCCTTGCAAGGCAGACAGACAGAAGGACGTGCCTTCACTTTTCATGATCATAACAATAATTTTTTCAAGTACTGAGCGCTGATGATTATGATCAACATTTAATGTATGTATGTATTTTCTTCCTGCGAGTCAACCTCTCCCCTCCTGTCGGTCCATACAGATGTTCACTGCCCCCCTCTGCCACTGCGGCGAGGCCTGGTGGCCAGTTCGTCCGGGACCCAGCTGGGCACCGAGATCACATTCCACTGCGCGAATGGAAACGCTATGTTGGGTGCTCAGACCCTCGTGTGCCGCGCCTCCGGCAACTGGAGCGCACCGCTGCCGGTGTGTGAGAGTGAGTACCTCCTACCACCCACCACTCAACGTCCACAACCTCCCGCCTACTATAACAGAAAATCAGCCTTATTCACTACGATTGAATCGGATCCTACGCAAAAAAATAATCAATGACACTACAAGATGTATTGGCTGTTAGCGAAATATAAAATGATTAAGTGT
>JAAAKD020000151.1:202223-223002 GCA_010014825.2 Danaus melanippus
ATTAATAATTTGATGCGTCTGATAGAGGTCCTGTGACGTGATGACAACTCCGAAGACATCGCAGACCTTGACCGATGTTATATATACATGGTTAGGGTTAGGAGAGGTCACGGTTAGAGTTAATACAATCTTCAGCCACACGACACCGATCCTGTCACTCGTGGTCTTTGAACCATCTGCTGCAGCGTGTCGGTCTGAACGTTTTGTGACCAGCTCCGTCTCAGCCCGTCTCACCGTCACCACCGTCACAGCGAGCTAGTGTCTGACAGTCTTAGATAGTGATGGTATCAACTTAATGTGTTTTATATTAATGCTTGTGGTTTTGGTGAAAGTCGCGAATGACTCGATCGTGAGATACAAATTATCGCTACATTTTCTTCACCTGCTACGTGTCACTTCCCCTGGTTGTATATCTGTGATCGTATCCGTATCGTTATTCCATACCACGTCCCTCCCCTCCCCTGCCGTCCTGGAGTAGCGTTTCACACGCACATGCCTCGGGTGTCCAAGTTGCGAGGCTCATTAAAAAACGCTGTTCCGATCAGATAACTGCCGGCCGACGTCTAGCAATACTCTAATGAAGGTGAACACGCACTATCATACACCAACTAATACAAACCACTTGATATACATATGTATAATACACTCCCCTGTCGAGATCGTGAGTTAAAGAATGTTAGCGCAATCCAGGTTAAGGACTGTAACACGTTCATAAAGAGTTATAAGGTACTGTGATTACTGACCACATATGTTTTGCAATGGTTGAACTATCGCGGCAACTGAATATTTTCTAATATCCGGCTTCCTCCGCCTCACTGGGACCCTCGATATAGAAATATGAATCAGAGGTGTATTAACACGAAGGGTTTGTATATTAAAACAGTTAATATCTAATGTTAATAAGTATTCCATTAGATGTAGGTACCAGCTATAAGGAGCCACAGACGGGTGTGTGTACACACGAGCTCATATTGTATACATCGCTTCGTATCTTTAAAGTGATGTTTCAATGTATTCACCTATCAATGTAATGAGGAACATTTTTTTCCGCCAAGTGTACAACAATAATTATCGTAATGGTCATCAGCGACCTCTATAGTACGTCACGATACACTCATAATTTGATCTTATAATAAGGACACTGAAAAAATGGATATTATAGTGTATTTCTTAATCTAATGCCAGTATAAAGGCCCAATCAAATCATCCATCCAGCTCACAATCCTCGTCATTAATAATATTACCATCAATACATAAGCAGCGCCCGTCGTGTCCCTTCCTTATGTATCTCCACTTTCTATATTACAGTGTCACACAATGACATAACTGACCTTGAACATCCCTATGATGCGAACAGCGCGTGTTCAGCATGAACTGTGACCCTCTTATATGGTGCTGGCATAAAATTATAATTACTTTACGAAATCTATCGTCGAGGTTCGTCGACCTCGTGAGGTTGCGACCAGCGACGTGTGCGTGTGCGTGTGTGTGTGTGTGTGTTACAAAATTATGCTAACAGCGTTCTACATGCATGATTTAATTTAACAATAAAATGAAATCCGTTGCATCATTATAACTATGATACGTATCATGTAATATGGATTTATATATTAATTCACACATTTAAATATATATATATATATAGTTTATAATTTAATAATGTTTTCTGAATCACGGTGAAAGCTGTAAGCCGCTCCTCAGTCAGCAGGTTATTCCGAGAGCCCATACATGTATAACCCGTCCATACACGAACTGGCATTAGTTCATTACACGCATTCATATTTCCTCTCATTCGTAATATCCTCGTCTCACCCTGAATAGTTGTACATACTTAAGGCGTCTTATATTATAAACGTCATTGAGGTTAACTGAAATATATATTATGACATGTAATCTCCGTCTCTGCCTCACTTTCACTGGCCTGATTGTGAAGGACAGTGTAAGACACACGTGGATGGTATGTGCTGTACAGTTGACCCTTGTCCGCAGGGCTCCGACCCGCGCGTGGCCACCTGCCGCGGCCGTCTCCAGACCCGCAGGTGTCAACTCAACCAGGAGATCAACAAGGAACTGCGGCTGAGGGCCGGCGCAGAGAATCTCTTCAAGGTCTGACCCACACCAGTAGCGTCACAGACGTCTCCTACCACCAAACACCCACACTCGGTTACAGTGACTCTCACCGGACAACACACTACCGAGGGCTGGATACGACTTCCCTATAGGGACTGTACAAAGTCCTTTACAGTCCACGATATCATTTTGTGTAACATGTTGTATAATTAATTAAATCCGATTTAAACCTTCATCAGAAGTGTTAAGGAATGATAACATGGTAGATATATATCTCAATATGTACATTATATAAGAGAGAAAATATATTTAATTTAATTAATATGTATTATTCTTATTTAATAATATCTTCTTAAGAGCAATCGATGTAGTCGACAACGGCCGGTGAACATCTCCCAGACGAGCGGGCGTTAAGTTGTTGACACATATTGATAAAAGGGAGTCGTCAGATGATGATGATGATGGTTAGGAGAACACGCGGGTCACGTTGTGTACAGTCAGGATATATAGGTGTAGGATGAAGCGTCTTAGAACACCAGCACCAGCGCCGGCACCAGCACTGACTCAGTTGATAACTGTATTATTGGTCTTTTGGTTCGACTCCACTGAGGCAGAGCTGTGCTGGAAGTAGTCACCTCCACATACTGGACGTCTCATACATTTTCTTTATCTACTTAGATAAACTAAAATAATCCTATTATATATATTGAGTCATGCACTCCAAGCCCACTTATACCTTTCCAGGCTACCACCAACAGGAAGCTGAGGGAGACAGTCGCCTTGGAGCTGAGCTTCGTGAACTCCAACCTCCAGCTGCTGAAGGAACAGCTGGCCGAGCTCAACTCCTCGGTGGAACTCTACCAGAACGACAGGTATTACTATATGTCATGTCATGTGCGAGCGTGCGTTTATCATCAGGTCTACTGAGACATCATGACTTCTCGTCAGTCCACTGGCTGTAGCTGAATATATATATATAAATCGTAGTCGGCTTGTGAATTTATTATACGTATTATATGTAGATAGTGTCAGGGGCCAGTCGGTGAGCCGGTGAGCCGGCGACTGGCGGACTGGCGGACTGGTTATTTCAGCGAGTGTTTCATCACGACACATTAAATGGGCTAGTTGTTAAATGTTCCACGCACGCTTTCCTCACCTCGTGTATAGAGTTACAATTTCATATTTACATATTACATACATTAATACATTCTGTACAATACGACAGTAATGACTTGAGTCATACATACTCGTACAAAAATATAATCGTACAGGAGAATGAACGACATCATTACGGGTTACTGTGACATTAGGTAAAAGAATGGGAAAGTGACAATTTGAAGAACGATCCAGAACATGTTGTACACAACAGTTATCTGGTGTGTTCAGACTAAAAAAAAATTTTCTATCTACCCGCATTACAATATATCAAACTACCTCCATATGTACAACATGCAACAGTCACGTGAACTTCACGCTCATGTCACAGAGAGAGCATGTAGTAAACAGATAAACTACGTGACGAGATGTACTCGCGGTGTTATGTAATATAAGACATAATAATTAAAGCAATTGTAACATCTGAACGAGACGTAGGTCTATAGGTGGTAGAGCTTTCCATTAGTCGAGTTACTACAGCTCGGACGCGGGCTGGCTCGACCGGGGAAGTACCACCCTCTTACAGAAGATCGGCGTGAAGTAGCCTTTAATAGCTGCGTTTCGTCCGATGAGTGAGAGAGGCGGTTACCCTTTCCCTTTTCCCACCCTTTCCTCTCCGTCTCCCACCATCAAGGCTACCAACGCATCCGCAACATCTCTTGTGTTCCAGATGTCCCTGGGCGCCAGGGATTGCCTTCCATCAGGTAGGCTGTCTGCTCGTTTGCGGTCTTTGATGAAAATAAAAATATATTGTATATATGATCATCAATGATTATTATGAAACATTCAGCAAGGTCAGTCGTCAGGGTTGGAGTAACCGAGTTTATGAAACAAGCATCCGCTGGATTGATGATATAAAGAGGACTCTATACCGAACATAGTCTCCGCCACATCGACTGACCTACACACTATACTTGTTAAGAGTAATGAGCTGTCCTGTTCATTCATTAAAGTAAATATGTTATTTCTCCAGCAAGGAATGCGTGATGCCCATGATCCCACTGGGCCTCAAGGAGACCAAGGAAGTGGACTTTCGCGAGCCCTTCAAGGACTTCATCCTGGAGCACTACAGCGAGGACGCCGCGGCCTACGACGATGCCATCTCCGACTTCATGGACATGAGACAGGTCTCACACACAAACACACACACACACACAGCCCATCAGCTAATCCTCTATCAGTCGACTGTACCTGATGCCTCCCGTCCCCAGGCCACCCGCACGCCGGTGAGGTCGTCTGCGGGCGTGGCGCTGCTGTTCAAGTACTACAACCAGCTGTACTACATCGAGCGCCGGTTCTTCCCCCCGGACAGGTCGCTCGGGGTATACTTCGAGTGGTTCGACTCGTTGACCGGTACGTCACACTCACACGGCACGGGGATGCTCCGGGATTCTCACAGCTCATGAGGTTATGGCATGTGACACTTCGATCCTGGTACTTGTAGGTGTTCCGACACGGTCACTTTACATCGCGTCTTTGCTACTACATGTGACGTCAAAATCATCACCGATTTAGTAATTTAAAAGCCTGTATTATATATATTAAACTTGTGTGTTCTGTGTTTCAGGAGTTCCGTCGTGTCAGAGGACGGTCGCCTTCGAGAAAGCCTGCGTGTTGTTCAACATCGCCGGCATCTACACACAGATAGGAGCCAAACAGGTACACGCCGCTCTCATCAGTATTAACAGTAGCAATGTATGAGGTAAACCGAAGGTCTGATGACTGACGCTCCCTCCTCCAGGAGCGCTTCACGTGCTCGGGTCTGGACGGGTCGGTGGACGCGCTGCTGCGGGCGGCCGGCGCGCTCCGCTACATACACGAGAACTTCACCAACGCGCCCTCCGTGGACCTCGCCGCCGACACCCTGCTGGTGCTGGGCGCGCTCATGACGGTAGCACGTACACGCGCACACACACACACTCGGTCACTCGGTAGTCTAGTCTATATGTGACGCCCTTCCCCGTGTTCGTCCAGGCGCAGGCCCGCGAGTGTCTGTTCGAGAAGCTGCAGTTGCAGGCGAGCGAGTGTCGCGACCAGCTCGGTGACCGGGTCAGCCTGGACCTGGCGCAGGAGGCCGCCCGTCTGGCTGACACCTACCGACAGCTGTACGAGAAGGTCGGGCCCGGGTTACAGTATTATTACATGCCAAACTGTTCATAAATTGGTGTACATTCGTATGTATGTTGAGTGTCACCGACCACGCTGGACCTGCCGCCTGACCCCCCGTGTGTTCTGTCCGTAGATGCAGACGGAGGGAGTCATCAGCTACGTGCCGTACTCCTGGGTGTCGCTGGTGCACGTCAAGGCGGAGTTCTATAAAGGTGGAACAATCATACTGTTACTTTTCATACGAGAGAATTCAACCGTCGTTAACATGTCCGTCATGTGTCCGCAGCGGTGTCTCACGAGTACTGCGCCGCGGGGCTGCTGTCACCCGAGGGGCCGCCCGGCGACAGGCTGCGGGACCTGTACCAGCCGGACGGACACGGTGACTACACACACACACACACACACACGCACGCACGCACGCACGCTCGCACACACACACACACACACACACACACACACACACACACACACGCTGACTAAACGCGCTAAACATATACTAGGAGTAGAGTATATTAAGTGTATGTTTGTATGTCCTTCTCCAGGCGGCCAGGCCTCGTGCGACAGCTCTCTCCCGGCGCTGGGTCGAGCTCACCTGGCGGAGGCCCTCGCGGCCTACGAGGAGGCGCTCAGGCTGCAGAGGATGTGTCGGTGAGACGCCGGACACGACGACACGAGGCTCGCTTGACTGCCGGTATAAACTATACATTATGTATGTGTGTGTCCAGGGAGCTCCGGAACAAGCAGTCTCTGTCCCGCCTGGTGAGCGTGAGCCGGGAGCGAGCCGAGGGGCTGGTGGCGCCGCCCGCGGACGACTTCGACGACCTCATCGACGCCCCGCACATCGCACGTACGACGCACACCCGCTCACTACTCCACCTCACGTCCCCTGTACCACTGTATCAATGACCCACACCTCCCTTCCTCAGCGTCGTCCAAGTTCCAGCTGGCGCTAACTCCGCCCGACTTCTCCCAGCACCGGGTGGAGGACCTGTTCCGGTCCCTGGGACCCATCGCCGTGTTCTCCGCCAAGCGCCACTGGAGCGCCCCGCGCCTGGTGACGCTCCACCGACACGCAGACGGGCCCCGCAGGAGGGACGGCGCCGTCGACGACGACTACGTCACCAAACAGAACGGAGTCTACATCAGCAGCTTCGACGGAGAATACCACCGGGGCCGGGCCCGGGACACCAGGAGACCACCCGCGGACGGCGAGGGGTTCGGCTTCACCGTCCGCGGAGACGCGCCCGTCATGGTGGCCGCCGTGGAGCAGGACTCGCTGGCTGATGTGAGTTACAGTAGGAAATAGGAAAGATTACTTACTAAACCTCTCCCTCATAAAATCAACACTGAATAAAAAATCATCGTCCATATGAGCAGATGGCGGGCATGCGGCCTGGAGACTTCATAATGAGCGTAGGAGACAGAGACGTGAAGTGGAGCTCGCACGAGGAGGTGGTGCGGCTGACGCGAGCGGCCGGCGACAGGCTCACGCTCAGGCTCGCCTCGCCCATGGACCAGGGAGGCAAGGTGTGTGTGACCACACGTGTCCGTCTCCGTGTGTCAGTCGTTCGTCATTCTTCAGTTCGTCCGTATGTTCGCAGTCGTCCCCCACCGGCGGTCGCCAGTCCCGCTCCAACCAGGGCTCCGTGTCTGCAGCCTCCACATCCTCGGGCTCCACGGCGGCCGCGCGCCCCAGGCGAGCTCCCTCCTGGAACCCCTTCAAGAAGAACGGTGCGAGGGATACCAGCCAGCACAGACACGCCAACCTCGTCTACCGATGATCAAGGACGTCGGCCGAATGCCGTGTGCCGTTGCTGCTTTCGAACATTGTATCGACTTTAAAGACAGCTGTCAAAATTGGCGCCAACATTAGTTGAAGAAATGGCCGCCAAATATGTGAAGGATGTATTTTATTTTTATTGTATAGTCGTTGTTATCTTCAAATATTCTTAATGAATATTCGTGGAGTTGTTGTTACTGTTCATGTATGATGTAGTGATGTAGGGATGCATCTCTCGTCCGTTTTTCTGTTATATATTTAAAGTTTAAATATATAATTAGTCTAAGTCATGTCTATGACATTCCAAAGTATACTAACGCTTTACCTAGTAACGTTACTTTATCTCTTTTAATATAATAAACGTTTTCTGTTAAGTCATTATTGATATGTATCTGGGTAGACTGTCGCGTCTTTATTTCGATGAAGACGTGTACAGTCCGCGAAAAACGATTCACGTCGTATCCAAGGATCATTTGATGTAAAAATTATTAAATAACATGTTATTTAAGAGAAACTGTTTTGGTTGTGATCGATTTAAAAGCTACGCTTGTCCGACATTGATCGCACCCAGACATTAATATTACTTGTTAAACAACTGTATATTATGATGAATGTATAAATTAGAGAAATAATGTAAAGAGTATAGAGATAAGTCATGAATATACATTATGAGGAACTTAAATGGTGTTTATATGGAACTGTGAACTCGCCCTGACCCTGACGCTCACACCGGCTCAATGAAACGACACACGACAACTAAAAGTTTAATAAACAATATAATAGGTCACGGTAACATGGACACCGCCTCGGGGTGGTGGGGGAGGGGGGAGAGGTGACGTCACGCTGCTATCTGTGGAAGTAATCGTCAAACAGTTTCTTGGTGTCGTCGTAGACCCCGAAGAACACGAACCCGCCCAGCATGAAGGCCGTGACTCGCGGCAGCACGCCCGCGAACAGTCCTCGTACCCCGCCCTGGAGGTAGATGTCGTGCAGCACGGGCCCGATGGACGGCCGGCGAGAACACTCCGCCAGCATGATGCGGGTCTTGGCCAGGTCAAGGGGCGTGGTGGCCGCCGCCGCCACCCCGCCCGCCAGCGACCCGCACGCGGCGCTCTACACGACAGGGCTCCAGTATAGTCATGAACGCACGGCAACCAGCAAAAATCCCTGGCCAATAGTCACCTGCAAGCTGGTGATGTGTCCGTCGTTCCTGTCGCGGAGCTGCTGCTTCAGAAACTCCCACAGAGGCAGCTCAAGGAAACTGAAGGGAAGGTCGCGGAGCACCGTGGACAGGAAGCCGCGGTACACGCCGTTCACACCCTGCAGCCGGAACGCCTGGGACACGGTACACATGAATATGAAGCTGTGACACTCCTGACATTATATAAACAATGGATACAATAAAATAAATTATTTTATATTCATATAAATTGAAATAATTAGACTTTCTATAAAAAAGAAATAAAAACATAAAAGTAGTTGTAAACTTTTTATCATTGTTCATTAAAATGTTAAAGACCTTGAAATGGTCCATTAGACAGATTAAAATGGAAAAACATCACTTCAGACTGTGACCATATTCATTATATTAATATTTACATTACACAAGACATGTTCTGTTCTCAAATTAGTGTGAATGTGTAATCAGACTGTGTCTTAGGATTTCATTGGCTTATGTTAATTACTATGAAAAAAGGAATATTAAAACTAAGTGTTTCATACATGTTCCACAATGGGATATTATTTGGAGGATCATAATGTACCAGGAATGTCAATCACATATGGAGAGCCAGTAAATTACCTTCATGAGTATCCCGATGCTGCTACACTTCTCTGTCCCCACATATGTCTGTTTCCTCTGCTTGGCTACTTCAGCTGGCACACGCACTACACACGCACACTGACCAACATTACAACTAATTACATATAATGTATTACTGGTACCTAATAATTATTATATTTACATACGAGTAGATCATTCAATGTACACTCACAACTTCTCCGACACTCGCTGAAAGCATGTACACTAAGGGAGCGTACTGTGGAGACACCATTGGTGTGCATACATTCTTAGTGGCCTCGTAACAGGCAAAGAAGAGGGCTGTAGTTGGCATGGATGCCGTGGCCACTGTTAATAGACCTGAAACATGTTTTAATATCATAGCTTCCATTTTAATTCAATGAAAAAATATATTAGTTGTATTCCTAAAACTATTACCTTGGTACACTCCTCTGAAGCCACCAGCCTTGTAGAAGCCCTGTTGGCTTTGAAGACGGGTTTTAATAGTGTCCAAAGGATACAGAGTTACATCCACTGACACACCGGCCAGGGCTCCAGCCTATATATTAACATACTGTTTACAATAAATACTAATATTTAACTTTATTTAAAATAAAATATGTTACAATTATTTAAAAGATTACTTTATTATTTTTTAACATTCTCTGATAAATGTGCCACTCACAAAACT
This sequence comes from Danaus melanippus, assembly GCA_010014825.2. Taxonomy (NCBI): domain Eukaryota; kingdom Metazoa; phylum Arthropoda; class Insecta; order Lepidoptera; family Nymphalidae; genus Danaus; species Danaus melanippus. The sequence continues at coordinate 211,809 of JAAAKD020000151.1, forward strand.
TTGTTTTACAATATATAATATAACACTTACCAACAACGGTGACAAATAGGATCTCTTGGATCTCTGATTTTCTGAACCCTCCATTGTAATTAAATAAATTACATTAAATAATATTTAAAATATGCACAATACTTTTGTAAATAATATAACCTTTTCATATATTATGCAATAAATAAATATCTCTTCTATATTTATCTCCTAACACATTATGAAGTGCTTATGGTATCCCTTAAAGATTATTGAAATATTTCTCATAATTAAAGTATAAATATTTTATAAGATATATTTTCCAATTTTCAAACACGACCGCCGTATCTTGACGGCTCAGCAGTTTGTCAAATACTTTATACTCGAAATCTAGTTGATGGTTAACGTTTGGGACTTAAGTAAAACGGAATTGATTGCCGAGAACTGAAGCAAGTTTGAATTTATAATTTAATTAACAAGAAAATATTTTTGTATCTAATTACAATACCAGCTTTAAAATCAATATAATGTTATTTTAAAAATTAACTTCAACCAAGTATTGAATATTTAGGTACATTCAAGTATATAAAACGATATTCTAACTATTCAATATTGTTTAAAATCCTCGTATAATTAATTATGTATTGAGAGTTAGGACATGTGAATAAAGTTAAAAGTGATAAATAGTATTTGTAGCTCATAAATTAAATTAATATAGATTTTTATAGTTTCCTAGCAACGGTTATTTATGAAAGAAGAAAAACGTGGAGTTGTTTTTATTTATAATATTTAATTTTGTGCAAAATGCCTAAAGCTCTTAAGAATTACCACGAAGGCATCAAATACCATAAAATACATAAAGGAGGCGAGCCAGGCTGCTATCAATTACACAGGTAATAAAAATATATTTAGCTTCCCTGAATTCAAACTACCTTCTTATTAATTATGATATTTAGAAGTAATAAACTACTCGATTAATATATCTATAGAAATATACTTAACGTAAACACATTAAAATATATTTACATATGTATGTAAGTAAAAGTCAATGTTTAGTTATCACTTTTTATACAACTAAACAGGTTTGTGTCTAATAGACACAATTTTTGACAAAACAAATAAAAATGTACTTTACAAATTAGCATTTATAGCCATTTTGGAGACATCATATTTTATACATACCTATGGCGACCTTACTATACTATTACTGTCATAGGAGTGACCCAACAGTTCTGATTGTTATCAAATGTTTGTAGAGCACTTTAAAATGTTTAACTTTTTCATTTTTAAACTAGATCAAGGTAAATAAATCAGACAAATGAACCATGACAAGAGCTTGTACATAGACCCAAGCTGCTGGTCTGATTTCAACCAAATGTGGCTAAGAGCCAATCAAAGTAAACTAGCCCTTAAACGAAAAACCTCATAGCTTCGGCGGATACGTTTGAGAACAACAATGCCAAGCAGACATTGACGTCAAACTTCACCATCTCCCTTTTTGCGTCGGCGGTTATAACGAGTGGGCATTTAAAGATGAATCTTAAAAAGTTTTAAATTAATCAGGAATATTTTCCGTTCTGTTTCGTGACTGTGAAATAAGAGGATTTGGAGTAGCTATCTGAAAAAATGATTAAGGCAAACTTGAAGCTGACACTGCTGCCGTCATGATGCTTGGCATTCAGGGAACGGGATTCTAATTGAGAAAACAGATTCCTTATCCGTCTTACCTACTTCCCGGTGACTGGTATCACTTCCTTCTACATAACTAACCTCCCCGAGACTAAAAATTTTGTGGAAGTTACTGAGAAGGTGACTACTATAGAAACTTTTTTGAAAGATCAAAGCAAAGATTTTTTAAGCCAATTATGGCTTTAGAAAATGACGGACTAAATACATGGACTTGCTAGGAAACTGTGTAAAAATATATATTTTTACTATTTTAAAAAAATACCCTTAGTTAGTTTTGATTATCATTACATTTAGATCACTGATAGCACAACTTCTTCTTCTTCCTGGCAATTTCCCAACTTTAGCCAGGGTCTGCCTTACATGTCGTGAATAGTTTTGGCTAATTGTTTTTTTTACGACCGGCCGCCTGCCTGACATCAACCCTCCTAGGGAATGCATTAATCAGTGATGTCTTAATACTCTTAGAAAGTAATTAAAAGGTAATGTTTATTCGGACAACAAAATAATTCAAATGAATATTTGGTTCAGGCCATCGGAATGTCGTCTGAAGTTTCCTCCAACGGAGCGTCCCATCCACAAGTGCGAAGTCCCATCACACGAGTACACGCTTGTTCCTCAGTTGGGGGGTTGGAGGACCCTGCTGGTGCCCAAGACGAAGCCAAACTATTACCCCGCCGTCATAAACAAGGAAGACTATGACCGACTCAAGAAACAGGCGAAGGTCTATTAAATATTATAATTAATACTTACATCATTTCAATCAAATTGCTTTTGTATAGAATTTGACTTTTATGTTGCATATTTTTCTAACGATAAGAACATATCCAGTAGTTCTTTTTAGAAGTATGAACAGTACTACCATAAGTCCTTATCAAAGCCATCTTTGTTGCAAATGTTTCTATAATGTTTGTCAACAAAACGACAAATAATCACAAATAATCTTAGCTATTTGTTAATATACAGATCGTAACTACGGAAGAACAGATCCAAGCTATGCACGCTCAAGAAGCAGCCGTCCAGAAAGCTGCGAAGGAGTCAGAGGAAAGAAAGAGATTACTCAAGGAACAACTTCAACCACAACCCGGGGCCGAGGCCGCCACCGGCACCGCGGACCCCGAGTTAGAGGGACCTGATCAAGCAGCGCATACTCTGTCTCGATCGGAAAGTAAATGATATTTCGCTGATCATACTTATCCAATTGTTTTGTAATCAACTATCTTCTTTTTGCAAGCACCGTACCTGTATTTCAAACCCTATACACCCACCAACACAGTCTAATAAGGTTTTTAATATACAGTAGAGGATGTCTAAATAGTATTATTATTTCCAATTTATTATTTGATAATTCTAGTGTTGAAAGCTAACAACATGCAAGGCCCGAGACTGTGTAATAGGATTATTCTTGCATCAAAGTGTCACGCGATCCGTGACGCACAGATAGCTGAGAAGGAACTCATCAAGAAGGAGCTCGACGAAGAGGAAAGGAGGTCAGCTCGACTTGTGTCAGATTTACAGTATATTTTTGAATATGAATGTTCGCAATTGGTCAAGCGAAAGTGGAAACTTGTCATGAATGCTAAAAATATTTAACGAACAACATTAATGATTGATATTCATGGTCAGTATCTTTTTTACAACCAGCTATCTCTACTACAACTTCTATAGTCTTAAAGTGAGATGTTTTATGTTAGTATCATGATCTTTGTTCCGATTATTCAATTTCTTATTTTCTTTTTTCTTAGTTTGATCTCTTAGATTTTTGAGCACACTCAAATTATATTCACCAAGATTAAAGTGAGATGATTTCCTTCACCAGACTCGATGACATAATGGAGTCCAATCGATTGTCCGCGGTGGCCCGAGCTGAAGCCGCGGAGGCGCGTCGACACGAGCTGCGGCTCCAGAACCTAGCTGCCCTTAAGGAACAGATACAAGCTCACGACACCGCCAAGGTACTCAAACACATAATAGACCCATGTCATAAAATAGACGAAAATCGTTCCGACTTGTAAAATGTAAAAAATTGTCTACTATGTACAGGGTCGGATCTAGAAATTCTGAGGCCCCGAGCTAATACTGCTTAGGGGCCCTACCTATAATTACTTATCTATTTGCCATTTTGACAAGAAAATGTTTTCTGTAGTGACGTAGATATACATATGTATTGTAATATAATATGTTAAGTGTAGGAAGAAAATAGGAGAATAAAATATTTATTTATTTATTAAAGCTGACAGGTTATATATGGTTATGTTATTTAAATTATATAGCAACCTTTCTGCATTTTTGTGCTGCAAATTCTTTTATTTTGGTCATCACACTATATAGGTCCTTTGTTAAATCGCAATTTATCGAAAGAACTGATTAATGATGTAGTCGATAGTTCGACAGTCTTGGCCTGTGTTTGTTTTCTATATACGACATCCTGGAGAAAGAACACTCGGCTTTACAGCTATAGTGATGGGCATCGTTAAAATCTTTAAGATGGTATAGCAATTTAGGAAAACATCAACAAGTTTCTTTTCATAAATTAGCCAAAAAGTTTCACTACAAGAGGTATACTCGTAAGGTCGGCCCAGCACACTCTCGAGGTGTGCCCGAAATGGGCTGCGCAGCGCCAAGATCTTGTGGCGGTTCTCGGCGGAGTGGACTTGTCGCATTCGAGTGTCGCGGAGAAGATGCTCGAGAGCGACAGGTCGTGGCTGGCGGTGTCCTCCTTCTGTGAGACGGTCATGTCCATGAAGGAGGCATCTGAGCAGGAAAGGGAGGATGCGGCTGATGCACCCTCCCTCCGCAGACGACGGACGGGGGTGCGACGGAGGCGATATCAACGCCTCCTCCTATAGCACCCCTGCTCTCCGGGCTGGGGTCGGGCTGGTAACCCGGCTCCTGTGAAAGCCCGGCGTCGTCGGGGCGATTCTAATAGCTGGGATCGCCCCCTATCTCCGAGGGAGTAAGTCCGGTCTTTGCCAGGACCGGCCAGTCGCTGGTGTGCCCTGTTGCTGACAGATCCGGGGCACACTGACATGGCGGCCGATGGCTTTCGCAGCGGTTTTAGTGAGTAGAGGCCTGCCCTGGCCGAGTCTCACACATCCCTTCCGGTCCCACCAAGGCCGGTTGGACGGCTCCCAAAAAGAGTTTCCCTGCGACAACAAAAAAAAAGGTATACTCGTAAGACCTCTGACTTAGACTCGAGAGAGTAAGATTTTAACTGAATGCACCCATTCAGTAAATGTTCGTCTACGTCATTTGGATAATTATAATTAATAATATTACGTACACTTTCCAGATCTATGTGTTCTTGATTTTTGTCTTGCAAATACATAAAAAAAAAATTGGCTTGGCTTCTATTATTTAAATCCAAGATCATCTTAACCAGTGCAACGTCAAGCGTGTCTGTTAAAATTTTTTCTGCGCCGTTTACTGAGACTTCATCTGTAGATTTAACTGAAAATTATGAAGAAATGCATCTTTTATTTATGTCACTGTATTCTATTCCCACACTAGTACTTAATTTTTTAGCTTTCTCTTCGTATTCCTTCAGCTTCTGATTTCATTGTTGCCTTATGTTTGTCACGAACTCTTTTAATAATACAATTACCTTATTACCTTCATCATCAGCCTATAAGAACCCACTGAGCAAAGGCCTCTTCTCACACGGAGAAAATTTGAACATTAATCACCACGCTTGCTCAAGACGAGTTGGTGATTTCCAACTTATAATTGGATATTATAAGTCTAGGTTTCCTCACGATGTTTTCCTTCACCGTCTGTCACTGGTGCCTAAATACTGTTAGAAAGTACATATGGATCGAAAAAATCACATTGGTACTTGTCAGATTTTGAACCCGAGTCCATATTGCTTTCACCAATGTCTAAACCAGGGCTTTGTACTTTTTTCAATCAAGTCAATCTCTCCAAAATTTCTTCCCAGAAAACATTCATAATTGCAGTTTCTAGTTTCGCCAGTTTATTAAATAAATTTCGTACCTCTTTTCGGAAATTGACCTTTTCATCATCATTTTTGATGAAACTGTTTAGAATTTTCATATTGTCATAATAATTACTTTCAAAGCTCAAAGTGACTAGACCATCTGATCTGGCTTAAACTTTTCAACATTAATTTTAGTTTTGTTGTAAAATTTAACAGTTTCCATTTATCAGAGAAGAAAACGTTTTTTTGCACTATTCCAAAAAAAAATACAATTTCGGTTGCAACCGTCACAAATTCTTAACCCACTAGGTTAAGGGAATGTGCAGTACATTGCACGTAATCCGCAGATATTTGTTATTTTCTTTTAGTAGTGCTTGTACATCATTGTAGATTCCGGCCATATGAGCAGCGTTATCCAGTAATAGTCCCTTTGTTTCCAAAAATACAAGCCTTTTTGGAAACAAATGGACTATTAAAAAAGTATCTATAAGCCAGTATGACTGATAATTTTAATGAAAGATACACTTCTTTCATACACTTTTCCCCGAAATCACTACGTAATAAAATAGCAAGTTTGTCAAAAAACCGGGAATTCCCCGTTCCTTTTGATAGATGCGCAAACACGTTTATTGATCGTTGTATTGCCAACCTTATGATCGGATTTTTTTTAATTCTAGATATTTTTTTAATATCGTCTTTTGGTTTCAGTTCGATTGGGTTCAGCCCTCCGTATTCGCGGGGAGGGCCCTGCGAATACGGAGGGTCCCCAATCGAAGCCCAGGAGGGCTGCAGCCAGAAAAACCTTTAAGTACATCCGCCCCTGAGTGTGTAAATACAAGTACATATAAATCTTTTAGATAATGGAAGCTGAGAGAATTGAAGAGGAGAGCATAAGAGTGAACCAGTCCAACATCGCTATGCAGATAGATGAGGCGCGGAAGCTGAAAGAAAAACACGGCAGACAAGCCAAGCTCAAGGAGATACTGGATCAAGGTAGAGTAGTGTTTAATGAGATAACTTTTCAATTTAAATACTGCCCAATGAATGTTTCATTTGTACCAAATATACTATATGCGTTATCTCCGTTTTAATAAAGCGATTTTTACTCCCTCTATTACAAGGCAATGCTGAACTTCTCTACTATAAGCAGCTCCAGAACGAGGAGGAACGGATCATGGATCTTCGGATCGCTAATTTCCTCAAACTGAAGCAGGAGAGAGAAGCCAGGAACAAAGCTGAGGCGGAGGCGGTGAAGGCTGCCAAGCAAAAGGGAATAGACCATATCGCTAAGGCCCAAAAGGTCTGATAAAAAAATTCAGTATTTTTGAGTATCTCTGTAAATGTCATCCTTACTATGAACCTGTCACAAATTAATATCAGTAAATGTTCTCTAATACAACAATGTATATTTTAACGACTGACACCGCAATTAAAATTTTGTCCACATTGATTTTCATAGGAGCTTAATAAAAAGCTTGAGTATACAGAGTGATCTTTCTAATGGACTTATTTTAAGCTTTAGGTAGATACTAAGTAACAACAAAATAATAAAAAATACAATAAAACTTACATAAAAAATCCTTCCATTGTATATATATACTTCAGTTTTAGTTACAAACACACAGACATATTTAAAATTACTGTCATTATTTTTGTTACAAGGCGGAACAAGAGCTAAAGGAAGAGCTGGAGAGAATCAGGAACCTTAAGATCCAAGAGGACGTAGAGAGAGAGTACAGGAGAAAAGAGAGAGAGGCTGCCATCAGAAGGAACAGAGAGATGAAGCGGTTACATGAAGCCAGGGTGGCGCAGGTCAGGACATGAAGCGGGCTACTTGTGTAGTTGAACTTGAAACAACGTAGAAGTTGATTTAGAATGACAGATGAATCATTTACTCCTCAGTATATTATAAATAAAACCACTGTTTTAAACCACATATTTAAGCATATACCCAAGAAGGAAATCTTAATATAAAAAGAGCGAAAAACTATAGCACGTTAGTTTCAAACAGTTATATGTTACAACATAATATGGAAGTGTTTATCTTATAACTTCAGATAACAGACATCCACCGTCTGATAGCGAGAGAGATCGCCAAAGACGAGCAGAGCTTCAACAACGCGGCGAGACAGAACGAAGAGTTCATACAGAAGGAGAAACAGGTCATGACAGATAACGCAGAGACATCTAGCGGCACACGTGACACGTTAAATACTTGTTACACTGACATCATTCCGTACACCAACTAATTTCATTCCACAACTAGCTTAAGTAGTTACTATTTCTTTCTGATAACGTTCCGTGGTCACATGAGCATGAGCGCTCCCTAACATAGGAGTATGACATTTATAATTAAAATGTAACTTTCCAGTTGGAAGACCAAAGGAAGGCTCGCGTCGAACAACACAGACAGGAAATAATGAAACAAATTAATGACAAGGAAAGGGCGAGGTGAGAGGTCAAGTCCATTATTAGAACATTACTCCTCGGTACTATATTGCAGTAAAACTTATTTACGCACGCTTGAGGGGTAAGATCACGAAAGAGATACGAAAAGTGTGATCGGGCGAGGCGAATGAATTGAGAGGAAGATATAAGTTAATGAAGAAAGGTAGAGAAAGTATTGCGGTTCATTGACCATCATCATCGTAATGAATGGATGCATGGATGGATGATTAGATGATTGAATGGATGATTGGATGGATGCAGGGATCGATGATTGGATGTATCATGTATGCATGGATGGATGGATGCATGGATGGATGAATGGATGTATGCATGGATGGATGCATGGATCGATGATTGGATGTATCATGTATGCATGGATGGATGCATGGATCGATGATTGGATGGATGATTTGATGGATGATTGGATGTATGTATGGATGGATGATAAGATGTATGTATGGATGGATGGATGGATGAATGGGCAAAAAAAAATAAACTAAAAAAACTATAAAAGAAACAATTAACATATATTAAAAATAATATATGTTATTATGCATATAATAACATATATTATAAACTTCTTTAACCTGTTATATGTACGTGTATAAGAGGATGAGATATAAGTAAATGTAGATACTATTAAAACTACCAGACAATACTTGGATCAGATCAAAGACCTGAGAAAAGGTTCGTTATTACTGTAGGGGCAAGGGAGAGAGCAGTGCGCGTATACATATTACATATGGGTGGAGCGAAAGAAGTTTTACTTCGGCCGTGTGGTCTACAGCACACTGGTTAATTTTTGTATCACATTTAATTGTTCGCGTCTTCTTTATACTTTTTTCGACCATCCAGGGCTGAGCTCCGAGAGAAGCTTCACAACGAGGGTGTGGCGCTGCGGATGGAGCAGGAGCGACAGGACCAGTACGAGAGACGAGTCATACGGCAGAAGGTACAATAGCTGATATTTGTAGAGTTAGTCTAATCATCGAACTGCTTATCTTACATTTTTTCTGACGACATATTAACTCTATATTTGTAGATTAGATAATACAACAAAATTTATAATTTGCTGTTTAAAGATTGTGTCGTCACACTGCACCTGATGATAATTTTGTTCTCTTATAAAATATATTACCTTGCAGGTGGCGGACATGAGGACCCAGAAGGTATCGGAGAAGTACGTGAAGGAAGTCGAGCAGACGCTCGGGAAACACGGGTACTAAGGAAGAGATTTCAGACCAAATTGTTTACAAAATCCTGTTGTTATATAAAAAAACTGTCACGAGTATATTATACCATTCATTCATCTGTACTTACGCTACTGTTAGACATGCTTTAAATAAACATGCAAAAGAGCATGCTCAATACAAGCATGCCTGGCACCTGTTTACATTTGCGGACAATTGGCATGCTCCTGAATAGGCAAGCTCAAAGCAAACGTTCCAAATCCGCATGTTTTTTTATAGCGTTCTTTTCTCGCTCTCTGTCAGTTTAAGCAGTCATGGATAAGCAAACAGCTATCCGTAAGGAGATAAACAAGATCATCCTTTTGCTGGCGATGCAACGAATCCAGAAGCTTATTTCAGGTCTCAAAAAAAAGAAAAGAAAGAGAATGTTTTTGGTCCGTAATTGAATATTGAGAAGACAGGAGTTGAGAGCAAGTGCTCAAATACATACAGAAATACGGAAGACGATGTTTAGTCTATTGCAAATGACTGATCGGAACTAGCATGCTAATAATAACTAAATAAGAAACCTGTTTAGACGTGCTTGAAGCACGCCCCCTTACACCCCCGCCGCTAGTGTAAGCATGCTTAAAAATCGCACGCCTGTCGATGCTCCAAATGAGCATGCTTATTATAAGCTACATTTGGACACACAAGCTGGTAAACAGCCAGTGTTCAATTAAAGCATGCTTTCTTGCTTGAAATAAGCATGTGTAACAGTAGCCTTATATCGTCCAGTTGTTAATCATTCCGCTCTCCCCATACTGGAAGACGTGACTTCATCTTATACCTTTTACTTGTTCCGGTTTATTTTTTACAAATTTTGTCATTGATTTTACTGTCTTATTGTACTCAATGGATATTATTTTAAATAAAACTAGAGACGCATGTTTAGTTTAATTGTTTAATTCACACACTTCATACACACATATAATAAAATCCACAAAAACCAGCCGTAACATCAATAATTAATGAGACATACATCCAGCGGGTGTGTGAGGTCCAGCAGACGGAGGGTCCGGAACATATACAACAATAACAGATATATACATCAGGACACAACCACGAGCTCGTCATCTAACAAATGATTGTAATGAGGTGTTGTAACAATATATTTGTATTGAATACAGTCAGTAGAACAGTCCAGTCACATGCATCTAATCATGCTAGAGAGCTTTGTAACTGGTTTGCATCAAATTTTGTGTCAATTTAATTAAATTTGTTGTTTATAAACAAGTAATGTGTTATAGTCTCTTATAGTCTCTTATATAGTCTCTACGGACCCTCCCATCTCTCGAGCACTTCCATCATATCTCTAATACTATGCAAGTCAGTAACTTCTCTGTCACTATGTCTACTGCACTATAACCTTCTCCCCAAGCTTCACCACCTTGTCCAAGTTATCTTTGAGTGTTCTCAGCTGGTCCAGTACCCGTGAGTCCATCAATGTGAAGGGTATGTAGGCCTGTGACTGTCTCAGCTGTTTGGGCTGCAGAGACAGTGTGGTGCCGTCACGAAGCAGGATGTTGCAGGTCGCCTTCTCAGATGGCTGCATACTGAACACATTATATAGTTGATAAACACACTGCTACATATTATATTAGACTTTTAAAATGCAAGCAGAGACAAAATTGATACCAGTGGCGTGCACACCATAGATGCAAATAAGCAGTGCATACCCTATTCATATAACAACAAAACCTATATTGTTTAATTCTTACTTACATATGTTTAATCATACATTACGAAATACCAGTGGCGTGTACACCATAGAAGCAAATAAGCAGTGCATACCCTACGAATATAACAACTAAACCTATATTTTTTAATTTTAACTTACATACTTTTAATCATACATAAACGAAATACAAACATTTAAAATGACATTTAATTCACAATTTCTTAAAAGCGCCATCTATAAACTATA
>JAAAKD020000151.1:401891-412894 GCA_010014825.2 Danaus melanippus
AAATATATTATTTTTTGACTAGATCCATTAAAGGTAATTCTTAATTTATTTGTACAAATAATGAAGTGTATGTATGTCATTGGACCTTCAAGATATTTTGTATTGTCGAGGTCAAAGTAAATTATCCACGTGTAAGAAACATTATATAGTTTATTTAATAAATAAGAGACAGAAATGAAACAAAGCATCTTTATTGTAATATCTGTTCGTCATAACTTCGTTAAATATAAAATAATACGGAAATGGGACTCTTACAAAAATAAACATCTTCAATAAATATAAATATAAGGATGACGCGAGAGAGTTGCGACAGACATCAGTAGCGAGTCGATGAGCTGTTAGTGACTCTCACAAGTCACAGCTAACGCCATCCTGAGAGACTTACATATAAATAAAATGTCACATTAATATAAAAAAAGTGAAAAAAATATCAATCTGATTCAGAACCAGTAACATTAACTTAAAACCTACAAAGTAATTGTACATCTGTGACGCCGTACGAGCGAAGTCGGACGAGGGGAGAGTATGATTGTTTTGTGCTCATCAATGTGTGTGTGTGGTCGTCGTCCGACAAATAATATCAAATAAACTATTCTAACTTCACCTTGGAATGTCCGGTTGTGTGCTGACGGTACACTGGAAAACTTAATAAGTATCAAATATGTACTTTCGAAGTAATTAATCGTTTTGTTTGTAAGCTTCGACCTCTTAGTGATTATAGAAATGCTTTCTGGCATAGAGTGATACAAAACATCGACCAAGCCGGACACAGCTGACCTGTGGGTACACGTTCTCCTTGCAAGCTTTCAGGCTCAATCGCTTAATAGACGAAATAATAGGACACTAACACACATCATAAACACTAAATAGCACCTAAACGGTGAAATATATTAGAAACAGTTAGCAACATGACGTAAATATATCATTATATACTAAGGTCCCGATTGCACGACAAACCCAAACGTCATTTCCCGCCAAAAAAGTTGTCAAAGTTCTCTTTTCAGCTGTCAATTTTTTTTTTCAAATATATATTAATTTAAAATTCGAACACAATCCTATAGCAGGTTCACTATGAAGACGTAATCCATTAAACACACTATACAAGAATATTTATCTGTAACAGTAAATACGAAGTGGGGATCTAATACAGGATGTATTCATATTTAATACACTATGGATAAGGTTTGCTGTCGATCGACTTTACATTCAGTCCCGCAATTTGAGATTGTAGAGAATATATTTATATAAATTCTAAATACCGGTGGTCTACCTCGTGTGACATATTCTTTAAAGCTAAATAGAAAAATTTTAGAATACCCTCCATGTAACGAACACTTTGTTTCTCCGCTATGGCAACATTAACTCCTCTACAAGCCGCGGCTCAGCTTAAGCTTAGTTATAAAAACGGTAAATATATGAAAAAAAAAAGCCGCATTCGGCTTACATTATTTTGTTTTACATACAATAATCGTAATTGCATTCTTAACATTAATAAAATAACCAAGTGCGTATCGTCACAACATCGATATATATAAAATAATATTAATCCTCAATCATTATAAACTTAATAGTAATTATTCGCAGATGTACGGATGTGTCCGTTCACACATGACGACATGTCGTGAGTACGTCGCGTCGGTGTCGTTACGGCTGGGTGCTCTGCTGCTGTATCTCTATCTTCTCCACCGTCATGTCCGGGTTCATGGCGGTCGCCTCCTGATGAACACGGGCGACGTTAGGATGTTTGAATAAAGATATAACGTGTCTGTTGTGAGGAGTTATTAATATGAGATGTGTGTGACCGACTAGCGCCATCTGTATGTCACGTGAGCTAACACCACCAACCGTTGCTTTGTGTTCCTATAAACTACAATGAATGTGGCGACATATCTTTTCGTCAAACTTGTGTCAGTTAAATTATTGTGAGGACTAGTATAATCCGTTACGTATATTCTTAATGCAAGTGTAACATATATACGTCTGTTATATTCTTATTAGTGCGTGCGCGTGTGCGTGTGCGTGTGCGTGTGTGTGTGTGTGTGTGTGTGGATGACGTGTACCTGTATAGCCTCGGCGAGCGCCCGGTCGTGGTCGATGGGGTCGCCGTCCGACTGTATGGTGATCTTCTGCTCCACGCGCGTCTCCACCACGCCGTTGCGTTCCGTCTTATACTGTAACATCCATGAGATACTGAGTAACAAACACACGTACAACCTATATTCATGGACGGGGCCGTACAAATAGTTCTCTTTATTATTATATAGTGTGTGTGTTCTTACTGTGATGGTTTCCACGGTGCGTGTCTTGGAGCTGATGGTCTGCGAGGAGACCACCTCCCCCTCAGCCGGCGGGGAGGGGGGAGGAGGGGGCGAGCTCATCTGGAACATTACACGTACAATATATTACAGTTAGGGAATTTTATAGTAATTATTAGAACATGAAAGTCTATTGCAAACTGTACATGAATTATTTGATGGCCTTGTATTAAAATAGTCTATGATTTTTTCTTTGCCAAAAATGTTAATATGTTATTGATTTTTATTGGTCATCATCGTGTCCTCACCCTGGCGCTGGCCGCGTGCAGCACTCCTCCGAACGGAGCGTTCCCCACGGCTGAGCTGGTGGTGGTGGTGGTGTAGGAGCCAGGAGCCTGGGGTTTAACACATCACATGTATATTAACAAATATTACAAAGAAAATTTAAATTATACTTCATTTAACAAATAAACAGAATTGGATACATTATTTGATCAATTTAATGATAAAAGTTAAAAGTACCCCTCGGTTTGGATACACGATATTTATTTTTCTAATGTAACATATAACAGAGACCAACCTGCATTACTTATATATATATAACAACAATATGTTTTAAAACAGATTCATGCCACAGACAGACGTGCGGACGGTCACATTCGTGTATGAGTACATCACACTCATAATAACGTGCTAATTAAACTGACCTCGTGGATTAAACTATACAAAGTTGCAATTAATACAAACATCAGACACAAAATTACTTTAAAAGATAATTTAAAACTAACAACACACTGAACACAGAACACGTCCAAATAATATTTATATTATAGAACAAAGCATGCTCAGTTTGTAATGTAATGCAGCGCAAACACTATCATACATACCACCTGTTGGGTATAAAAACATATTAACACTTACACTGCGACAGTCAAATAAACAATTAAGTGGAACTATTACCTTCTGATCGGAACTCTCATCATTATAATAATAATTGAATAAATTAATGTGATCGTTGCGCATCATCTGACCGATCAGATCATCTAATCATTACGTCCAGATCACTTGATCATTACAATCAGATCACATAATCATTACGATCAGATCACATAATCATTACGATCAGATCACATAATCATTACGATCAGATCACATAATCATTACGATCAAATCACATAATCATTACGATCAGATCACATAATCATTACGATCAGATCACCTAATCATTGTGATCAGATTACATAATCATTGAGATCAGATCACCTGATTATCGTGATCATAATAATTAGAAATTTAAATTTAATTGAGGAAACTATACAAAATGCTAATGTAATATTTTAAATGAAACCCAGCTACTATATCAGTGACCTTATCTATAAGAGTGATCATGTTTGACTTGTTAACTCATGTTATATATTATGGTGGTGCCAAGTCCTGATGGCGTGTGGGCGATATAATGTTCGTATAGTTATGAATTAAAAGTTAAAGGAATATTGAGTTATAAATAAATTAAAATTCAAATTGAACTTTAATTGTTTTAATGTAATGTTGTATCAGTGAGGGCGTGTGGTCTCCGTATACTCACGGTATAGTAGTGTCCCTCGGAGCCCTCGTCGAGGTCTATGGGGGTGCCGGAGTCTCCGCTGCTGAGTGAACTTTGAGAGCCTCTTCTCGTCAGCTGTTAGAGTCAGTCATGGTCAGTGGAGGTCGGATGTATGGCGTGTCAGGTCACCATGCGATGTTAGGTGGTGGAGGGCCAATGTAGGAGTGGGGGATGGAGGGGGGAAAAAACAAAAAAAATTATAACATAACCGACATGCTAGGATGGCGGCTTTTCCAGTTGCATTGATATTAGAAGTTGATAAATGTGAGATTTATGTCGTTTTATATATGGACAAGCTGTAACGACACTATACATAAGACGTTTTATGGGCGTTAGCGTGAAAGAGCTGCCATTCGCTATGGAATAAATCAAACTGAATAGATGATGGTACATGCGCAGTGTGTGTGCGTCGTGTCCGAGGATACCTGGTCGCCGGTGGTGACGGTGGTCTTGACCTGCTGGGTCAGCACCCTTTGTTCCTGCCTGGTGGCGGAGGACGTGACGGTGTGAGCGACGGTCTTCTCCTCCATCTGTTGCGTCCTGGCCTTGGTGTCGAGATCGTGGTGCGTGGTGGCCGTCCTCGTGGTCACGGCCCGGGCCGTCACGTACGGGCTCTTGCCCTCCGGCTCTAAACTTTCCGCCTATTTCGGGGTTTGACTAACATGCTTACTATATACAACACTGATGTTACAAGCTTAGCTTCCAAATTAAAAGAAAAACAAAAAAAAAACAGGGTTATTGGAAATGAAAGTAGAGGATGAAACGAACCTTGTTGGTGTGTGTGGAGAAGGTCACCTCTCCGGTGCCCAGATGCTCGACTTCCTGTTCCACGTTGTGAGTGACGCCCTCGTCGTTTTTGGTGAGGAGTTGTTTGGTTGTAGTTTTCACGACTACGGGGGGTGTCGGTGTCTTTTTGGACCGCTGTGAAATCGGGATCTTTGAGGATATGGGGGTGGATGACGCGTAACCCTGATGTCTGATGTGTTCGCTCGTCGTGTACTCTGTGAACGTTTTAGGCTCATCCCCGCGAGCCGGGCTCTCGTCCTTCCCGAACGTCGAGAACTTGTGCGTGTTGACCGTCTGTATGTCTATGTTGGCTGGCAGGTCGTGGGTTTCCTTTTCGATCGTGTAATTTCCGCTTTTGTCCTCGAAATGAGACGGATCTATTTGAGAGTAATGTAGAATCAACTGTCCGGTGACCGGATCCCTGACGGCTGTGCTCGGATCTATGTCACCAGTGTCCGGATCGATGTCACCGTACTCCGTCTTTATTCTGCCGGTGATGGGATCTATCTTTCCCGAGAGCGTCATCGTCTGAGTGACCGTGGTCCTTGCTCCCTTCAGTCTCGGATCGTCTGGATCTACGTCGATCGTTTCACCAGTGATTGGATCTATAATTTGATAGACATATACGGTCTTAGTTGTGATGATTCTTCCCGTAGTTTCGTCGATCGTGCATTCCTTTGGATCGAGTTCTTTTACACGACCCTTTTCGTCCTTTTGAGTGATCACATAAATCCTAATTATGATTAGTTTGCCGGTCCTGGGATCGATTTTGCCAAGTTTTGTGTAAATTTCACCGGAGCCAGGG
The DNA here is from genome assembly GCA_010014825.2 of Danaus melanippus. NCBI lineage: Eukaryota > Metazoa > Arthropoda > Insecta > Lepidoptera > Nymphalidae > Danaus > Danaus melanippus. The sequence goes on from JAAAKD020000151.1 coordinate 407,341, forward strand.
TCAACTTGTGATGCGGAGTAGAGAGGCTCGTTATTTTCATCGACGTCACCTGTGGCTGTATAGATTTGACCGTTGATTGGATCTATTTTGATGAGAGCCTTGTCGATGTCGGTCGCTCGTGTGATAGTCCCAGTCTTAGGGTCTAAACGCCCATAGATTGTGATGATGTAACCCGTGTTGGGATCGATTTGACCCGCTGTGTAAAGGACTTCTCCGGTTTGAGGGTCCTTTGGTCCCGCAATCCAGATTTGATTTGTTTTAGGATCAACCTTGACGTTCTTAGGATCGTTGGAAACAAGCTGTTTACCGGATACAGGGTCAACTTTAGTCTGGATAATTCTGAGACAAATTAATCTTCCGATGTCCTTATCCGGTTTACCAGACTTCGGGTTCACCTGACCACTGCGTAATAAAAATTGACCGGTGACAGGGTCAACTTTAAATTCTTTGCTTTCAAATCTTCCGGTTTTGGGGTCATTATAAGTGACAGTGCCCTTTACAAGATCGATTTGTCCGTACTTAGTGTTTATTATATTATTATCCGGATTAAGTTGCCCCGTTGTACTCTCAATGACCGAATGTTTAGGTTCGATGATACCTCTCTTATTATCAAGTTTACCAACAAACGTCGTTACTTCTACCACGGGGTCGATATGGCTACCAACAACCAGAACTTGTCCAAGTTTTGGATCGATCTTTCCTGTTTTAGGATCTGTAACGCCTATTACAGTAATTTGGCCATTATTCTCATCAATCTGAATAGATTTTGCATCTTGGGTTCCATGTGTGTCTGTCACAAATATTACGCCATTTGCAGGATCGATGACACCGTATTTGGTAGATATATTACCAGTTTCAGCGTCAACTTTTCCTTTTGTATGCTCGACAACACCGTTCTCGATATGTATTTTACCGGTAACGGCATCTACAGGTCCAGTAATTGTGGTTATTTCTACGACCGGGTCGTCTTGTTTGGCCATACTTACAATCATTCCCATATTTGGATCAATTTTACCCGTTTTTGGATCAATTGCACCAGAATTAATAAAGATTTGTCCAGTTTCGTTTAAAATTAAACCATCCTTTGTTAATTTTTGACCAGCAGTATCAGTAACAACAATATTTCCCTTCTTCGTATCAATAACACCGTATTTAGTTTCGACTAACCCGTTCGGGTCTAGAACTCCTGCAAGGTGTTCTACTTCGGCTGTGACGAAATCAGGTTTCTTCGTCTTTGGATCCAGTCTAGTGAAGATAATCATAATTTTAACCATTTTTCTTCTAGGTGGCTCAGGAGGAGCTGAAGTAGGTTTCGATGGTGTGACAGCACGAACTGGCGTAACAGGCGAAGCTTTTTGTAGCTGACCGATTACTGGGGCAGTGGTGCGAACAGGGGTTTGCAATGGTGTGTGTACAGGTGTAGTGTTAGGAGTCTTAATAGGAGAGGGAGTTTGTCTAGCAGGTGATACACTAGCTCTTTTGGGCACTACCTTAGCCATAACATTCTGCTTATCAACAATCAGCAATTGTTGAGCGAATGATGAATCAACCTTGCCAGTTTTAGGATCAACTACAGATGAGGTGACAGTAATATGTCCAGTCTTGGGGTCTATGTCAGCCTGTTTAAGTTCTTGTTTTCCAGTCACGGGGTCTTTGAAAAGAATTTGTCCAGACTTGGGATCAATAATGCCAAAGTCTGTGTGTATTTTTCCGTCTTCGGCACTAACGTAGCCCTTCGAGGCATCTACAGTTCCAGCACCAGCGTCAACAGTTTTAGATTTAGGATCGAATTTACTTGTGATTATTACTATACGTACTTCACCCTTAGCTGGAGGTTTCACATGAGCGACAACTGGTTTATTTACAATACTATACTGTTGTGCCAATGTAGGGTCTACTTTTCCAGTCTTTGGATCGACCACTTGGCTAGTTACTAGCATATGGCCTGTAGTTGGATCCACTTGAGCTTTCTTGATATCTTGTTTACCAGTCTTTGGATCGGTGAATGTAATCTCGCCACTAGCTGGGTCCACAATACCGAATTCTGTTCGAATTTTACCATCAGGTCCAACAGTTCCACTGATCGTATCTATAGTGCCTTGAGTTGGATCTATCTTCTTTGTTCTCGGATCATACTTCGTGGTAATAATGACAAGATGAATTTCTCTTTCAACCGGTTTAGCATTCTTGTCAACAATGTTGATCTGTTGAGCCAAGGATGTGTCAACTTTGCCAGTTTTAGGGTCAACAACACCACTTGTAAGAATAAGATGTCCTGTCTTAGGATCAGCGATTGCATTCTTTACATCCGCATTGCCTGTTACAGGATCAACTTTCTCAATTTTGCCCGTCTTAGGATCTAAAATACCGAAATTAGAATGCACCCTGCCGTCCGCAGCAACGATACCCCGCGACGTCTCGATATGTCCGTTGGGATTATCAAGTTTTTTATACTTGTGATCGTATTTGTTTGTAATAATAACCAGTTGAACTTCCTTGCCCGGAATAGTCGCAAATGTATCTTTTGGTTTAATAACAACTGAGTATTGCTGCCCTAGTGTTGGGTCTACGATACCCGTGTTTGGATCGATAACACCAGAAGTCAACAACATGTTACCCGTCTTCGAATCCACGCTTGCTTTCTTCACTTCCTGTTTTCCGGACACAGGGTCAGTGATGGTAATTTGCCCTGTGGCAGGATCTATAATTCCTAATTCTGTATGGACTTTGTCATCATCATCAATAGTACCGATGACGGTATTGATATGGGGGTTCGTCAAGTCAAGTTTTTTATTCTTTAGGTCATATTTCGAAGTGATGATTACTAAATTCACTTGTCTTTCACGTATTCCTTGGGGCGCATCTTTATCTACAACAGTGAGCTGCTGGGCGAGAGATGAATCCGGTTTACCAGTTTTCGGGTCAATAACTCCAGTTGTGAGCAAGAGGCTACCATTCTTGGGATCGAGAAGAGCTTGTTTCGAATCTCTTTTGCCAGTTTTAGGGTCTGTGTAATATATTTTTCCAGAATTCGGGTCTAGAATTCCAAAGTTTGTATGAACTTTGCTATCCTTGTCGCTAACAATAGCTTGTGATGTTTCTACAAAACCGTTCGGATTGTCGAGTTTCTTATTTTTAGTATCATATTTACCAGTTATTGCAACTACTTGTACTTCTCTCCCTGGCAATGAGGCAAAGTTCACTGTAGGTTTATCCACAATACTGTATTGTTGACCGAGTGTTGTGTCTAGATGACCTGTCCTAGGGTCAATAACACCAGATAGCAAAAGAATATTTCCGGTCTTAGGATCCACAGTTGCACGTTTAATTTCTTGTTTTCCTGTTTTACTATCTGTTACTAGTATATCACCGGTTCTGGGATCAATAACACCATACTCAGTGTATATTTTACCATCAGTTCCGCTCAATACTCCTTTGATTGAATCGATATGAGCAAATGAGGGTTCCAATTTTTTGTTCTTTAGATCATATTTACTTGTCACTACGACTAATCTAACTTCACGGTTTGCTTTTGTAGCATCTTTTTCGACAATACTAAATTGTTGACCAAGTGATGAATCAACTTTGCCCGATTTAGGATCATGAACGCCAGTAGTCACTAAGAGATTACCAGTTTTCTGGTCAACGTAGGCTTGTTTGGGATCCTGTTTGCCTGTTTTGACGTCGATTAAGTCAATTTTGCCCTTTTGAGGATCAATCAAGCCGTAATTAGAGTGAACTGTACCGTCTGGAGCAACGATCGCCTTAGAAACTTCGACATGACTATGAGAAGCGTCTAATTTCTTATGTTTACCGTCGTATTTGCCTGTAATGACCACCAAATCAACTTCTCTGCCAGGCTTATTTCCAACCTTATCTTCCAATTTTTCAACGAAGCAGTACTGCTGAGCCAACGTTGGGTCCAATTTGCCAGTTTTAGGATCGAACACACCCGACGTAAACAATATATGGCCAGTCTTAGAGTCCACATGGCCATGTTTCACCTCTTCTTTACCGGTGGTGGAGTCGGTGTAGTTAATTTGACCCGATTTAGTATTTATCAGTTCTTTCTCCGTTTGTATTTTGTTAGTCGACTTATCTAGCCTTCCCTTAGTGACGAGGACTGTTCCGTTAGCGTCATCTAATTTCTTTGTCTTCGGATTGTATCTGCCAGTTATGATAACAACCTGTATTTCGTTGTCTGATTTTTTTGCGACAGGTGCAATAGCGACAGGCGTCTCATGGTGAGCTCTTTCAGAATCCAAAAGAGCTAAAGTTGGATCGATTAAGTTAGACTTTGGTGATTTGGCAGTTTCTTTCAAAGCTGCTGACTGTACGTAATCTATTCCAGGTGTCTTTAATTTACTGAGATCGTCTGGTGTTTTTCGTTTCTCAGCGCTCTCTGCCACCTTTTTCTCCTCTCCGGGAGCATAATTGAAGGCCAGACCGGCTTTCCTTGTCCCGGGGCTCTGCGCCCCGTCCAAAGCTCTCTGTTTCTCGTCAGACACTGGTTCCTTGTCGTAACTGAATGCGCCTTTTGTAAGCGCCTTGCGAGTGGGACTCTTTTCGGTATCTGTATATTCATATGGTTTAGTGAAGCTCGGTTTTTCATCTTTACCAGGGCTCTTGTCAACTGAATTATCCGATACCACATCGGAAGTATCTAGAACAGCAACTTTAGCTTTAGGATCTTTAACTTTGTCCTTAGGCGACTTGTCTTTGGGAGATTTGTCAGATTTGTCTTTGCTTTTGGGGGATTTATCTGATTTCTCCTTAATTTTGAGAGGCTTCTCTTTCGGCGATTTCTCTTCTTTGGGAGACTTCTCTTTCTTGCCACCGAATAGACCGAAACTTCCCTAATGGGAAGAGGACGAGGGCAGAAAAAAAAGTAAATTAAAACAAAAAATTTCAAAACAAAAAAATAATAAAAACCTATTATATAACTTGAAGATCGTGAATGCTTTGCTCTAGTATCTAAAAACATATTTCCGACGTAACAAACAGAGAGTGCAAGTCGAACAAACATGCCTCTAACAGTTATATGTACAGAGACCATCACAAACTACTCTCACATTAAGTTGCAGTCTACTGTTGGTCTGGAGACATGACAGAATATTCATATGTACAGGTGGTTGTTACCTTGCTCTTCCTGGGTGTCTCCACGTTGTTCGTGATCCCTGGGTCGCTTGTTGTATCAGTACCTGGCGTTTGTAATACATATTAGTGATGACAAGATGACAAGACAATAAGTCAGTGGTGGCCTAGTGGTTAAAGGCCCGCCTCTCATACACGAGGGCGCGGGTTCGATCCTGGCAAGTACCAATGTGATTTTTCCGAGTCATATGTACTTTCTAAGAGTATTTAGACATCACTGATTAATGCATTCCCAAAGAGGGGTGATGTCAGGCAGACGGCCGGTCGTAAAAACAATTAGCCAAAACTATTCACAACATGTAAGACAGACCCTGGCTGAAGCTGGGAAATTGCCAGGTAGAAGAAGATGATTAGTGATGACAAGATATATATAAAAAAAATTGGGTAAAATTCAGGAAAA
>JAAAKD020000151.1:688743-698998 GCA_010014825.2 Danaus melanippus
GACTGGTGGGTACAGGAACTGGAAGTGGAGATCACTTATTAAACAATCTTAAATATTCATCATTCGTTATCTACTTCAAACACAGGAGTAACTGAATTTGTGTATTTGTTTGGCCAACATAAAAAAATATATAAAAATTAAACCATTATATTGATTAAGATCGATCTGACTTGTTTATCTTGAGATTGATTGGCTTTCAAATATCTCATGTGCGTCCAACCGCACCTTTACCACTGGAGGTGACTACGGGCAGTAAACGGATAATGGTGTGCAAAACTAATGGCTCTAGTGTTACATTTTTCTATAATAAAAATGTTTCTTATCTTAGTGATGTATATTTTTCATATATACCCTAATAAGGTTCTTAATTAAATTACAATTTCTGGTATCACTACTTAACTGTGGTTACAAAAATTGACTAGATGCAACTTGTTGTATCATATTCTTCAGAATGTATTGGTAAGTCTTAATGAATACTTATTTTTCATCATTGCACGTACCTGTATCAGGTGGCGGAGCAGGCTCGCGCTACTCAGAGGACGATGTTCGCGCCCCCGCCCCTCACCGTGAGGAAAGTCATCACAGCGCTCAGAGACGTGGCCGCTATGACGGGTATTGTTTATATTCTGATTAAAACGATATTAATCTAAAACTCGTGTTAAAATAATACTCTGAATTTAGCAGAAATTGAATATGAAGGAAAATCAATGAAGCATTTTCTGGAGATTGCAGGTTTAAGTCATGCTAGGGTCAATGACCATTTTTTCTCTATTTTGTATCACATCACACATCACATCAGATAAGGTTCAGAACAGAACAGCCTCCACTTAATTTCGTAAGGAATTAAACATTTTGCCTGATGGTGAAGATGGATTTAGTGCGGCAGAATGGTGTCATAAACTACACGCTCAACTTGAACTGAATATAATAAAAATATTACACTCTGAATTTATAATTATCGGGAAAAATTTTATCTAAAATATATATATATATATATAATTTAATTTCCAGGCCAGGCATCCGTCAACAAGAAAATTGGGAAAATCCAATCGCTTTATGTCGCATGCAGACATTCAGAGGCCAGATATTTGATAAGGTGAAGAAGGGTAACACCGACTAGCTACATTATAAATACACAAATTCATATTCATATATAAACGTCTTGTCCGTTTACGAAAAGTCAATGGCCTATGGGAATATTTTATTCAAACAGTATATTATTTGATTTAAAGCAATGATCAATTGCGCAAGCAAAGTCGCGAGCAACGCCTCGGTAATAAAACTAAATTATCCAAATTGTAAAATGGCTTGTTCTATATTTCCTATGTGATGTAAGGTCCCTCGAGGGGAAACTGCGCGTGGGTCTGGCGGAACAGTCCCTGCTGCAGGCGCTCGCTCAGGCTATGGCTGAAGAAGACTCCAAGGTACGCTCATAGTAACGATTCATCATACATCAAAATGACTCCGCCAGCCGTGAATTATGGTCATAGTGGATCTATCTTAACTTAAAACGCCTCCCAACTGTTCTTATCTTAGAGCCTCTGTTACATTATGAATAATACTTGATAGACATCCAAGCTGACGGCGTACTTGTATCCTTAGATGGTAGTCCATTGAATCAGTTAAAACCTTTTCATTTATGGTTTGAAGACAACATAATTGTCTGTGGCAATAGACCGAGGTAAACTGTTTTAAACCCTTTATATGTACATGAAGAGGTAGAAAATTAGGTAGGGAGATTTTAAGGGTAGTCTGTTTATATATAACAAAATTTCCAGAGCCTCATTGACGAATACGCGCTCATCATCAAGACGACGTACTGCGAGTGTCCCAACTACGACCTGATAGTTCCAGTACTGCTGCAGCACGGCGTGAGGTCTCTGCCAGAACACTGCCGCCTCACTCCGGGTCTCCCGCTCAAACCCATGCTGGCTCACCCCACTAAAGGAGTACATGAAGTGTTCAACAGGTGACTGTTCAATTAATACCTAATTATATTTAAATATACACAGATAATATAGAAGGAACATCAACTTCCGGTATATGACATTTCAGTGACTTGAAAAACTAATCTATTGAACCCTGACTCGAGTCGGTCAATTATGTATCCTATATATTTAACTGTGATATTACTAAAGTTATATTAATAATATTCTCCCCCAGGTTCGACGGATCGGTGTTCACGTGCGAATATAAATACGACGGTGAACGCGCTCAGATCCACGTGCCCGGGTGTGAGGAACCCGCCCTGGAGCGCGCGGCCATATACAGTAGGAACCAGGAGGATAATACGACGTGAGTCTACCCGCGGTGTAGAAGGGAGACTTGATTTCAAACAGATTTATAATTTTATCAATGTTCATTATTTATAGTTTGGGTAATAAATAAACGTATATTATTTTTCGTTGCATATTTTTAGTTTTTTGTAATATATCATAGATATAAATTTTCTCAAGATATATATATATATATATTTAATTAGCCAATCTTGGTCCACCGCTGGACATAGGCCTCTCCCAATTCGCGCCACAATACCCGGTTCTCCGCCTTCCTTCTATATATATATACATGTATGTAATCAGATACTTACTACGGTTTATTCAGATGTTTCTCGTAATATATTTAATACAAGTGTACCCAATTTTAATACCACCTCACATGTCTCTACATACCATACAACAAATTTCATATCCAGATGGGTTTTTTAAGTTTTGAAATGTAATTAAATGAGATTATTATAAATAAAATCTATTTAACAAATAAATATTATTATGACAAAAGCTCTTCGTGTAATATGAGGGTGGGTGTGTAATACCCGTTTCTGTTTCCAGTAAATACCCGGACATCATAAAGCGTCTCCCTTCCCTGATGAAGGAGTCGGTGAAGAGCTGCGTGCTGGACTGCGAGGCGGTCGCCTACGACACTAGCAACAAGCAAATATTACCATTCCAGGTTATATATGAATATAAACATGAAAACAATCGCCTTGTACCGTATATATATATAATTATTTTTATATAATGTTTGTACGTCTGCTTGTTTCGCCTAATCTCAAAATTCTCATTTGTCTGTTATTTTGTATGGAATTAACTGTGAGCTTAGTTGGTATAGTATTTAACTGGTAGTTAATTAAATAATAGAAATGATGAATATCCATACTACTCTCTGATATAAGGCAGGTTTTATGAGCTCTATCAGAGATATGGTTGAAATTGATCAGTTGCAGTTACATCATATTTAGGAATTAGTATTCATGTTATTTCGACTGGCGTTTATTGAAAATTTAAGCTGATTTTTAATACTATACAATATTTATTAAATATGTTCTATTTATATTTTTAAATTAAAATTATGTGCGGACAGTCCGAGTATTAGTAATGTGACAGACATAAAATATTAGTAAATTAATGATATCTAAGACTTTCGCGAGTATTCGTTTAAATGTAACTAATATTTTTCAGCTATACTACTGAAATGTAACCGACACGTCGGGAGCATGTCGTTTTTTTCGAAAATATAGCTCGCGAAGATATCCGTATAATATTAGTCTCATTTATTCCAGCAAATTGTACCGCGATACCATTTATTTATTTTATTGGTGGTATATAATTGTATGTTATCAATTTATGATACATTTTCTTGTAACTGAAGTGATGATAAAATAATACAATACTCCCTTGAAATATTAAATGAGAATAATGTCTTATATTGAACTGTACGAGATTTGTCTACATTTATTATCACTCATTAATTGAATAATCTGCAAAAATATTACAAAAAAAAAATGCTTTTAATATTATTAGGAGTATAGTTTTTTATAGATAATACATACAATACATACAATACATGTAAAACGCTATTAGATACATACATACAATACATGTAAAACGCTATTAGATTCAAGGAACTACCATATTTACTTATAATTTAAATTAATTTGAGCTGGAAATAATTTCCAGGTGTTATCGACACGCAAACGGAAAGACGCGTCCGAGGATCAGATCAAGGTGCAGGTGTGTGTGTTCGTGTTCGACCTGTTATACCTTAACGGAGAGGCGCTCGTTAGGGAGGACCTGGAGAAAAGGAGAGAGTTATTGAGGCAGCACTTCAATGAGGTCGAAGGTTTGGATTAAAATTTTTTATCACAATATTTAAACATTATCATAACGACTTTTGGACTGTCGAGAGCGGGGCTGCAATAGAACGCAAGTTCTTTATACAACGGTATATTTCAACTAATGGCGACGGGGGTAAGATGAGCACTGCAGGCCTTGCAATAACTCAGTGTAGTTAAGTACATATGGCAAGATTATCATACAGTACAGCTAAATCTTTTGCATATTAATCTCAAGTGTTATGTCCAGGTGAATGGCAGTTCGCGGTGAGTCGTGACTGCACCGATGAGGAGGAGGTGGCTCAGTTCCTGCAGGAGTCTGTGAAGGCATCCTGTGAGGGTCTCATGGTGAAGGCGCTGCGGGGAGAGAATGCCCGATATGATATAGCCAGGAGGTCACATAACTGGCTTAAGGTGTGTCAAGCAATTTCATTTAACATTTAATTCATGATATTAAATTATTTGAAACTGCCCTCATTATATCTGTTTATATTTCAAACGTATTGTTGCAAAATAACCTTCAATTCAAAAGTATGCTGCAAGCTAATAAGTATAAGAACGACTTAGATAATATTATAATGATGTACATTCCAGTTAAAGAAGGACTATCTAGAAGGCGTGGGCGACTCCGTGGACGCGGTGGTGATCGGCGCGTATCACGGCCGGGGGAAGAGGACGGGCGTGTACGGCGGGTTCCTGCTGGCGTGCTACGACCCCACCAACGAACAGTACCAGTCGCTCTGCAAGATAGGCACCGGCTTCTCCGACGAGGACCTGCGCACGCTCAGCGACACGCTCAAGGAACACGTCATAGACGGACCCAGGAACTACTACATGTAAAGCCTTATGATATATTCCTAGCTCACACTAACACTAACTCGTCCGAATAACTTTTAAGCTACAGGAGCATAACAACGTCTCTAATATTATTATGATATTGTTATATAATTTTTAAATATTTCTCATTAAGTATTCACTTTAAGTAATTAAGTAATTTTGTTTACTTCTATTTCGTAAATTTTTGCGAGTATGATTCTAAGTACGCTATATCTCTAAAACCCGTTCTAATGTACTGTTCTCTCCCCAGGTTCGACTCGTCCCATTCTCCGGACGCTTGGTTCTCTCCCTCCTGTGTGTGGGAGGTGCGGTGCGCGGACCTGTCCCTGTCGCCGGCTCACCGCGCCGCTCTGGGCCTCGTACATGACAGCAAAGGAATCAGTCTACGTTTCCCGAGGTATGAACTAACAGACACACAAACACTTGTCGACACGCTAATTGTATTCAAACAACTAAGTATTTAGTATGGTCAAATGACTTATAAATACTAATTTTAAGTTTGGTTTGTTTGTAATATCTAATTTAAACAAATATCACCAAGTTATATTAATAAAAAGTCAAGCAGAAAGTCTTTATGTAAATAGTTTTTTTATAAGAAATCCTTAAAGAAGGGTTTTAATCAGCCCAGATAACATTGCTTTGTATATTATATACTATGACACTATATGCTTTTATAACATGATTGAAGGAACTAGCTATTACATAGAAACTTTTTTAATTCCGGTGTTATAACAATTTTTTTGGTATGGTACCTTATTTAGTGAAGTAACTTCTAATGTCGTGATAGCATATATGTTATTTTATTCCATCCCACATCTCAATAACAGTAAAGAAGGCTACCGAAACCAAGTTACTATTGAATCTTAATAGAAAAATAAGAACCAAAAAATGTATTTACAATTAGTATGAAGAGTGAGTTGTAATAATTATCTGTGTCAGTTCATACAGACTGTATCAACTTAAATACATTTTTTCATTTACTTAAAACATTGATATTATTTTTTCATTTAACTCAGAGACTAAATGAATACATTGTATGAAATCCTTTACAAAGCTAGTTACAATGTTTAGATGTAATGAGAAAGTCAGGATCCCCAAATAATAATATTGTTAGTGTTTGATGTTTCTGTCAATCATCCTCTGTGTGAAGTAATCCTTATCCCTATCCCCACTCCGGCAGGTTCATCCGTGTCCGTGATGACAAGTCTGCGGAGCTGGCTACCTCCGCGGAGCAGATCGCGGAGCTCTACCTGCGACAGGACCAGGTCAAGAACACCACCACCAACAACAACCCGAGGGACGACTTCTACTGAACTACTCCATCAAGCAAACCATATCGCTAATAAAGTTTTACCCTAATCAGACCATCTGCATCGACGTAGAGGAAGAGTCGTGTAAATAAAATATTAAAGTCAGATTTAATTTTTTTTATTTCGTTTTTATTACATCTTACAATATAATCTTAGGACTATGATAAGGGGAAGAAAATTCGTTCGCGAGTCCTCTCCGGCGACGGTCACCGCGAGACGAGCTCTAAGCTCTCAGACACGATGACATTAGTCTAATATGTTTCATACAAAATAAAATCAAAGTTAAATACAACACAACCAGTAATTCATTATCGTGCGTCATTATTAAAATGATCGAGACAACTTAATGATTCCGGTTAAGGAAATCGATCGTAATATTCTCGTAAGTTATGGCACGAACTATTAATTGATGAACAGCGACATCTGTTACATACGAACTAAACTAAATAATTGTACTAACTCAACTCACTAAGGATAGTGTCCTAAACGGTAAATACATCACATTCATCAAACTGAGCTTCAATAGAATAAACTCGATCACAATATAAATATAAAAAATAATGTTAACAACGACGCGTCCTCCTCTCACACGATCTGAGACTAATAAATAAAGGTTCGGCAACATGAAAGAAAACGGTGTCCGTGTCTGGAACACGATCAATAAATAAGGGAGAGTAGAGAGTAGGATTTGAGCTTAGGGATAGTTTGTGCTGAGAACATGAAGATATATGACGATACGAGTGAGTGAGATATGTTTGGCACGAGTTAGAGTGCTAGCCGGCGGCCAGCGAGGCGAGCGGCTCCTGGCGCGTCACACGCCCTCTGGTGTCGGGGGCGGTCACAGCAGCGCCGCTCGCTCGGGTGGCGCGGCTCGCCGAGGCGCCTCCAGTAGCGACGCCTGCTCCTGTAACCCACAGCGGCCCTACACTCCGCACCCCGCACCCTCCACCCTCATCACCCTCTCAGGGTGTCGCAACACTAATATCGGTCACTACTCTACTCTAGTCTATGGTCGTACGTCGCGTGTCGTGTGGTCGCGTGTCGCGTGTCGTGTGGTCGTGTGGTCGTGAGGTCGTGAGGTCGTGAGGTCGTGTGGTGGTGGGTGTAGTGTCTAGTGTGGCGGGTCGTATGTGTGTGTGTGTCCGTCCGTCCGTCGCGTCGTGTCTGCCGTCTGTATCATTACCTCGCTGGGGTTAGTGTCTTGCGGGGCGTACATACTGTCATATATCGGATTCGCGAAGTGATTCCCGCCATTCTGGAACCAAACACACAAGTATTTAAAGAATGATATTAATAAAGAACTAACGTACTGAAGGTGACTGTAATGTAACTGTCTTATTATTAATATAAAATCTTTACAAGGTTTCTTCTATCATACAGAGTGACAAAACTTTGATTTCCATTTTAGTAGGAAACCTTACAGATGTCGCCACCGCGTCCTGTGTGACGGTTGAATATATGATCAAACCACAGAGATGAGTCAGGACACGATAGCTGAGATGGTGAAGTGGATGATACCAGAGGTGGCAGGTTCAGATCCAGTTCATATAAATTTGATATTTAAACTTTAATTCAAATATTATCTCTGAACAGTTATAACGTTAGAACATATTTATAGTTCGAGTCCATGTCGTGTGTTGAGTGAGCAGTGTGTTAATACTTACATTTCGTGTGTCACGCGTGTCCGTGTCGTGGTCGTCGTCTCCGGCCAGGTACATCGGGTTGCTGATCTCCAGACCCTCGCCCGCACCCTCCGACAGCCGGGCGTGTACGAACGCGCCGCTGGTGACAGACACACACACATTAACATGTAACAAACGAGACCCTGAACATAATAGGTTTTGAGTGTGTAATTGCTTTGAGAGCGAAATCGATTTGTTTCGCGTTAATGAACATTGGTAATTTAATATTAAAGAAGTATTAGTTTATGGTAAATATGTTGGCGGGATATATGTGCAGATATATATATGTATATATTATATTAAGATTATGAATGTTGTTTTCGTAGTTAAACTAGTCAGTAAGGACAGCGGCTTTCTATTTTATAATTATTTTTATATTAATTAATTTCCTTCGCACTTTTACAAGATATAAAAGTGGATTGAAACATTAATATGATTCACATAACAGCTAACCTGAGGGATAAAAAATAAAAAAAAGTATGGGACTGTGAAATAATATATACATACATATATATGTAGATATTATTTATAAATGAAAATAAGTTGTTCGGATAAAGTACGCGTTTTTTAAATATTGTATATCTCCATACACCCGACGTTTCTTGGCGTTATATTATATATATGGAGAGGGAGAGAGAGAGAGAGAGAGAGAGAGAGAGAATCAGAAGTATAAACAATAATATATATGTATGTGAGAAATGTTGCTTTTTTAATATTTCAAAACATCATGACTTGTATGGACTGTAGTAAATCTTACCAGAGATGTATAAGTGCTACACGAAACAGGTCAAGATACATGTAATAATATATGAAGAGGAGTTATTATATCGGGACAAACAAACAGACATTAACATCTTAGTTTTTTATAAAGGAGTACCAGGACTGGATGGACTATGGAAGACCTAATATTGGAAGATCTATCATCAGGTATTATGTTATGGATCAGGATCGAGTTATGTCAGTCAAAAAATAAATTTAATGCATATTTTGAGACAAAAATATATATATATTGTGCTTTTTAGTACGGTTTTGTGTAATTCAGTCCTAAAATAAATACGTGACAGAGATTAATAAAAAAACCGAAACACCTTAACCTTTATCTCATCTTATTTAAAATTGAAAATAGTCCTAAGTCACAGGATTTTATGAGTTTAAACTTTCGGAAGAAATGTTAAGCAAATCCGGGAACTTGTCGTAGTTAATAACTGAAACTTGTCCGGAACAATACTTATGCTGTATCCGTCAGACAGGATCCGCATCAGGGATTTAGAGATCGGTTCATGAAACACGGGGTTCATATGGACATCAGAAGATGTAAGTCAGTGACGGACGAGACTTCATAATTAAAATGTCATAGTGATTTCACTTTAATATCAAGTAATAGATGTAACCATTTTTAAAATTATAACCAAAAATCAATTTTGCAGATAACTTTAGTAGCACATATATTGACATAATTATCTTGTTTCGTTGGCTTGTACCTATTCTCAGTGCCTCAGTAGTGTAGTATCGTCTGTATGTAATACTCACTGTCTCCTGCGGTGTGCTATATACAGGGCCGCCAGCAGCACTGCCAGCAGAGCAGCCAGAGCGAGCAGTGCTGCGCCGCCGGCGGTGCCCCAGCCCGCGCCCTCCGCCCCCACACCGGTGTCGGAGCACTGGACGCCCTCGGAACACGCGCAGTAAGGAGTACCCGGCTCAGATGGATTGTCTGGTAGATAAGGATTTATTTAGGATAATTATAAATAAATTTGCCATTTTAACTTTTAACTATTTAAAAGTAACCATGAACATTGACCACAGGCAGACGAGGGGGAAGTGACTCAGCTCGGATAGGATAAAACGTAAGTATAAAGATACACATTATTTTGATAGTTTAAAAAAGACATCCAGCATTAGAAATATTACTATGTTATATGTATATTATCGTTATATGTAATCATTTCACTAACCCGAGGCTTTCCACACGCAGACAGCTGGAGGGGCGCAGGCTCTGGCCACGCAGGCGTTGTCATGGCCCACATAGTGTCTACAGCGCGACCCGCCCCAGGCGCCTGCGCACGCGCACGCTCCCCCGCCCGCGCCCGACACGCAGCGCCCGCCATGGGCACACGAGCCCGTACAGGAGCCCCATTCTACATTATATAAACATTCCTATATTATACATATGTACGTGTGTATGCATATACAGTGTAAACTCTATATAACGACACTGAAGGGACTGTGCATTTTATGGCGTTATAGAGAGTTGTCGTTATACAGAGAGAAGAAAAATCAGAATTAAAAAAAGACAAAGTTTATTTCAGACTAGT
>JAAAKD020000151.1:1392650-1405800 GCA_010014825.2 Danaus melanippus
TTCCCAATTATAAGTTTGTAATCACCAACCCGTCTTGAGCAAGCGTGGTGATTAACGCTCAAACCTTCTCCATGCGAGAAGAGGCCTGGCTCAGCAGTGGGCTCTGATAGGCTTAAAAAAAAAAAAAGTTCAACAACAAACCCATTGAAATAGAATTTAATTTTGAGCTACATCTTTAATTGTAATTTCAATTAGAAAATATTTAAAGGAAAACTGACTGTAATACAATTGTTTAGGGCTTTGGATTCGATTTTTGTCCATTAATTTTAAGTTATATATTTCCTAATTGAAATATTTATGTTATTGTGATAAAAATATCTTTCTTTCATCATATTATCGAATGAAAATATGAAGAAAATGATTAATATACATTTAAATTAAACACGTCTTAATACTCCGAATTTAACTTTTATCACTTATTGATAGAAGAAGACGCGTTTATTACAATGTACACTAGTATTAATCAAGTAAATAGTCACTTAATTCTCCAAGGATGTTTGTCATTTGTTTTATAAAATAGTATTTTTTATATTTTAATAGTGTCCAAAAACGAAATCAACATATTTCACAGAAAACAATTAAGAAAAAATATAATTTGTGTATCTAATTTTATAATTTTAAATATTACTTAACTTGACATGAAAGCTTCAATCATGTAAAATAATACAATTTCATTAAAAAACAAAAAAAAATGTTCCGTATTACTGGATAAATAGTATTATAATTCATCCTTTTAAAATCCAACTTAAATTGAAGTGTTCTTATTAACTGGCCGAGTAAATTTTTATTGTAATATGTTCATCTATATTGTCTCTAAAACATACGAGTACATATTTATGACCTAGCATTCCGATCAGATGAAGTACATAAAAAAATTTTGGAATGGAACAAAAAGGAATTTTTTTTTTATTCATTTCTTAACAATAAAAAATAAATAAAGACAGTGGTGACCTAGTGGTTAAAAGGCTCGCCTCTCATGCATTAGGGCGCGGGCTCGATCCTGGCAAGTACCAATGTGATTTTTCTGAGTCATATATACTTTCTAAGAGTATTTAGACATCATTGATTAATGCATTCCCAAAGAGGGTTGATGTCAGGCAGGCGGCCGGTCGTAAAACCAATTAGCCAAAACTATTCACAACATGTAAGGCAGACCCTGGCTAAAGCTGGGAAAATGCCAGGTAGAAGAAGAAGAAACCTATGGAGAACTATTGTTGCAGGTGAAATACTGCTCTCAATTTATTAAGAGCTACATTGTTATGGTTTTAAAATACATTTAATTTTTTTTCACTTTATACTTATAATCATTTATCAACACTAAAAAGTTAGCTGTGTTCACACAAACCAAATCTCTATTTTTGTTAGGAGTAACTTGTTATTCAGGATGAAGTATGACGTTTATATTACGTTTAAATTTGGTTCATATATTCGTAAGTTATTACCAAATTTAAATTTAGTATTATGTCCATCTAAGGTCTTTAAGATGTGCTTAATAAATGCTTTCTAAATGAAACATAAGATAGAAATAGGTATAAGAGACAATAGGTATATTATATATAATGTTTACGAAACAAATTTGCGGTCAATTGATGAACAAAAAGAAAATATAAAAATAGTCTGCAGAAGAGTAAAGAAAAATGGAATAATTTTATTAGAATAAAACAAACATCTTTTGTTTGGAAGTAAACGTATTCAGAATAACTAAGAAATTGTTATATCTGACTCTAGAGTTGAATGTCATTAGCATGTAATACAGTTATTATAAGCTAGCAAATTGTTTGTTCCTCGCCCAAATTTCATAAATGCTTCAGTTTACTAACGTAGATTTTAAAATAAATGTAAACCTAAACATAGCAGTACATTACAGACTTACTTTATTACTTAACGTATAACTTTGTGCAGGAATGATGAATACCAGATATAATTCTAAGTTGTTTACTGTTGTGAGTTGTTTGGAACTAGAGCAGACAGATAAGATAAAACAAAAGCAGTATTTACTACAAGCATCAAACATATTTGGGAGCGTATTTTAGTCACATGTATAATATCATGACTTTGTAAAATGAGTTGTGGGAAATGGGAATAGAATAAGAATTGCATTTATGTTATTAAGTGCTCTCTTGTGAGTTTACCAACTGCATTAATATCTGATTGAGAAAGGCAGTATTATATATATATATATATTTAGACCTATTTACCTTGTATAATATAAAAGCTTATACAAAATGTTTTAACTTTTATCATCGTCATCATGAGCCTCTCGGAGCCTACTGCTTATTAAAGTCCTCTTCTCACATGAATAAGGTTATAGCTTGCTAATATTTCGGTACAAGTAGTAACATTTTTCTGAACTGTAAAAGCTTATCATTTTATTTTACTACTCAAAATTAAACGATTTTATGAAATAATAAAGTATATAAGTATAGTCATAAACATTTAATCAAAAAACAATGGGAGCGAAACAGTAATAACAATTCTTTAATAGATAAACAAATTGATTTAAATAGAAAACTAATATAAAATTACAACTTCGTTAATCGATTTCTTTGTTATTATTTGTCATAATTTTAAATAAACTTTTAAATATTTTTTTTATAATTTATTTAAAGTAACAGATGATTGATGGCCTTCGAGGAGTTTCGTTATAAGCTACTTCTGTCATTATTAAATACATAAGGACCTTTTTAAAGTTCGCGGCGTAATGTCCTCTGCTAATTTATTTAACAACTTTACTGTCACATCTTTGTGAAAAGATAATCTATTTACAAAAGCTCGAAAATTAAATCGTGTGCCATTAAAATTTTAAGCTCTTTTATCTGAAAGCAATAAATAACTACCAAGTTTCCGTTTCAACGTAAAAAACCATATTGAAATGTATCTTTAAACTCTTTAAATTATTTATTGACCAGTATATCAAATACATTGGTAAAGAAAAAACATACTACATGTTATAATCAAATATTGTATAAGGTATGTCAAATACAGTTTATATGTGCAAATAAGAAAATGTTGAAGCAAATTACTTCAAGGAATTTTAGTGCCGTTTAATATTATATGCTTTAAATAAGATGTTAATACAAAATTAATTTAAAAAAGGCCATCTTTGGCCATATATCAGAAAGACAACGGACCTCGTATATGCACTTGCTAATGACTGACTGGTAAGTGTCTTAGATATGACATACATACATACATATGAGTACATATAGAGGCTAAATATAGTGATTGATTCAATTAGATGTTTGTATGGGTGATCTTTATAGTAAATATTATTTTCATGAATTACATTATTATAAAAAGTCATATAGAAAATTGAATTTTTTTGTTTTGACACATTGAATATGTATAAATCTCCCATATTTCTTGTGATTTAAAACGTAATCCAATTCGAAGTAGATATTCCCGTAACACTATTTGAAAGATAGCTTATGAATAGGTCAATTATTTTTACACATAATTGGATTACTTGTTAAAAATTAAATCTTCAAACTATTAAGTTCAAAGCTAAACCATTAAGCTCTTTTACGCAGAAAGCTTCAAAAAAATAAATGAGGATAGTTTATCTTAAGTACACTTTTTATATTAGAGCAAATCCTTGGCATTATTCCTTTATAAAAAAATTGCCTAGGGTCTGAAACTGTCCGTAGATAAAGACGGAAAGTAAAAGCCTGTTTGTTTATATGAGGTATGCTTATTCGTAAAGGGAGTTGGCAAAATATCTGTCTAAAATCAACTTATTAAATTAATCCATATTATCTTACACCTCTTAATGTTTTTATTATTTTTTTATGTAATTCCACTTTTTATTTATGAGTACATTTAGCATATCAGGAATAGAAAATTAAGTTAGAATATTTTTAGTTTTGTCAAATACTATATCTATTCTGGAATGTCTTCTCTCGTTTGGAAATTAATATTAACAATACTGCACTCAGTGTAAAGAAAGGAACTTTAACTTTGAACAATTAAAAATGGCACCTTATTGTTTAAAAAATATATTTTCATATATTTCTTGTTTCACTATAGACCTATATTCATTTAACGAGATCTAAGACTTTCGGGGGTATTCATTTAAACGAAATTAATATTTTTCGTATCACTCACTACCTGTGCTTTATTTTTGTAAAAAATTACATATTCCCGACGTTTCGGTTACGTTACAGCAGCCGTGATCACGGCATTAATATTATATTAATTATTCTCTTGTCAATTGTTTAAAAGAAATACTGCTTCTTAAAAATTTTTCCTTATTTTTACTTGCTTAATATTACTCAAACTAATATTTTTCGGATACACTACGTGATTTTAATTTTGATTTAAAACTACATACTTTCGACGTTTTGACTGCTTTACAGCAACCGTGATCATGGTTTTTAATCATAAATAAAATCGCGTAGAACTTCCTATAAATATTAGTTTCATTTAAATGTATAAGACTCGCGAAAATCTTAGATCTCATTGCTTAATATTTTTATAGTTTTATGGTAGTGAGAGAGTAATATTAGCGCCGAATCTAGACTTATAGTATACGAAATAAGAAAAGATTGGCGACTCACTAACAAAATGTCACGCTGTAATTATATGTCAAAAAACATTCAAATTTCTGTCTTCAGTTGTTTTCCTTCTAGTAACAAAAATACATATAAAAATGTCAAGGCATAAATTTTACACTTGATTGTATTGTACAAAAAGTTTATTTCAAAACGATCAACTCGTATAATGCATGTCTAATAAGTGTTTAAAAAAATTCAAAAGAATGTAAAGAACGCCAGTTCTTAAATTTATTTAAAAACTTTGAAACTTTTCAGACAAGCCTCTAAGTAACTTGTATATTACGATATTATGAACGAAGGACGTTGTAAAAGGTATAACGCGTTCTAGTTTCCAAGATGTATTAGTCCTATATCTTTGAAAATTTTAAATTTTTATCTAAAAAATTATGCTGTCTGCACTCTTTTGAGGTATTCCAATTAAAGTTTATGCAAGAAACATTTCATAGTTCGATGAAGTCAATCTTATAAATGTCTAGATATAATACTATTTTTAACTCATTAACTTTACTTAAAATTTCAGCTCCTTTTTTGGATGTAACTAATATTTTCGAATTAAAACCGAATGAAATTTCAGAATCAGACAGTATTAAAAGTTAGTAAAATAATAAATTTCGAATATATGTATAAAACCATAATCACAAAATGCCTTAATAGAAATGAAAAATTGAGAAGAACCATATAACTTGAAGTATAATATTTTAGCAAGTTATATTTATTCCATGCATAATATTCGGGTCTCCAAAGTTATGGTGACACATACATCACACTTAATCTGTTGTTGATATAGAAACATCCCACGAGGAATAGTTCGGTATCATGATTGGTTATTCATCGAGGCATCATTGATGCCACTTGGTATAGTTTTGGAAAGAAGCCAGATATAAATACAGGAATAAGCGTTGTTTTATATCAAGCTAATTATCAGATTTAATACTGTATTAATTAAAATAAATTTTACTTAACATTTCGATAACTTTACAGTAATTGTGATTGTTGGTCGACGAGTTGCAATTTTCTATCAGCTTGTCTTGTTTTCATATACCGTAAATTGTTGTCATATCATATATACTCGTATACCACCAACGACATTTTAATTCTTTCGCATATTGAGGTCTGGTAGTATTGGTTGTTAGAGAGGATAACAGATGGTATATAATTTCTAGCCTTATTCCCTTTTAAAATTAAGATATTTTTTTTATTTACATGGTCTCGGAATAATACTGGTATTAGTCTTCACAGGCAAGGATATTTAATTTATAAAACAGTATGTAATGGCTTACTTATCCACTGTATGTTTACACACTACTGACGATAAATCACGTCTTTTTCTTAATATCATTTTTATTTATATCCGAATTTTTTGACAACAATGAATATTTTTAAGAACACTTTTTAGTAATATCAAGAATTAGTTCCATTTTTTTTTAATGCTAAAAATTATAAATGTAATATTTACATTTCAAAGACCGAATCTGGGAGACCGAGTCTGGGAAAATATTATTTTGGGTAAAGTCGGCTTCAATCAACAGGTTGTTTAAATAGTGAAAATTTCAAAGCATATTTTTTCAATACTCGTACGTAAAAATGTCACATTTTAATAAAAATAACAGGAAACAATCATATTTTCCAGCTGGTGAACGACTACTGTAACCAAGAACTCAATTCGTTTTCGCACTACCTACGGACAAACAGATAGATTTTTCATTCACAAACAGTTCTAGGATATAACAAATAAACAAGCGAATATAATTCCTTATTCAGATTTATTACTTTTATTATTCTTTAACACCTCATTCGCCTCGGAAAATATTTTGTCAGTCATCTTATATTTCTATAAAGCTAGATTCACATAAAGTTCCTTATGTGAATATCGATTTTATTACTTATACCAAAATTTCTTTTGCATTTTAACATGAATTAAAATTCAAATTGTAGAAAGGAGAATTTTCTAAAATATTAATTTTGTTCTTATGAATCTCCTGTCTATTTTAACTTTTCGACAGTGACTTTGAATGTATAAGTTTGAGAATAATAGAATTCAATAATTGTAATACTAAAACTCAAGAATTGATTAATGTTTATCCCACCATATAATTATTAACCTTTGTTACGTTAACAAAAATTAGAAAATTTATATGTTATGTAATGCAGTTAATTTGTCAAAGGTTAGCAAACATGATTAGAAATTAGTTTTGCAAATTTGTTACTTTATTTTAGTGTCATTAAAAGTAATAAATAATTGTTATAATAACAAAATTTATTAACATTAGTTTTAAGCATAGAAAGATTATGAGACCTATAAAATTAAAGTCGTGTACCCAGTCCATTTGTAAAACAAACGTGACAGAAGTTTACGACTAAATAAATGCTATTCCATACAAGATGAACAAAATTTGGTTTGCAACAATATCTCTATGTCTTTTGATGAGACTTATAGTTTGTCGGTTATAAATTATTAATCATTTGCCATCAGGCAAGGGTTACAAACCTAGAAATACGAATTTCACTTAAATTAATCCCATCTTGATAGGAAAAAAATAATAATATGCTCTTTGACAAATGTAGATATTTATTTTGACAGTTAAAATCATTACCTTTTAGAAGACTTTGTAAGTTTTTTCTAACCACAGAGAAATCTTTTGGTCATGCAAAGTTAGTTATTAAAATAATAATTTTTAACACCTTTCACACATAATATCTTAATTATTTTTTTATGCAAAAGAGGGCAACCGAGCAGACAGCCTACCTGATGGAGGTAGTACCATCGCCCATAGACATCCACAATATAGTTTTGGGGATGTGTTGCCACCCTTGATTAGGGAAGGGGGGGAGAAGGAAGTGGGAAAGGGAGGGAAAGGAAAGGGGTAGGAAAGGGTTGAAAAAGGAAAAGGGCAACCGGCTCTCTCACTCTTCGGACGAAATGCATGGCTGCATTTAAAGACTACTTGACGCCGATCTTCTGTGAGAAGGTGGTACTTCCCCGGTAGTGCCAGTCTATATTCGAGACGCAGTAACTTGAACCACAGCTAGGCTCCACCACCAACAAAAATTAATACAACGAACTATTTCCTACTTTACGATGTATAAGGCTCTTGACAATTATAGGGATTTGAAATTATACGTTTGAGACGACTATAATTTTAAGTATAATTTTCCCCATTGAGCCCTAAAATATTTTTATTTCATAGTACAAATACTATTTTCGATATTTTTTTCAAAACTATCAGTGTCTATTGGATAATTCTTAGTTATACAATTATCTAAATACAATATTTTTAGTTGTTAACTTCATATTCGTTTCTAAAACTATGATATCCTTGAAACATAAGTTCCATATCACTATTGAAGTTAACTGGCTCACAGCCATTGTATTGTAATGCGTTGAAAGCGAATGTCTCCGAAACATACATATTTATGGTCTTAATCCATCACTGGACGTTCCGTATCTGTCACATGCAGTTTTCATTTCATGCTAAGGAAAAAATAAAGCAACAAGCTGTCGATTTATTGTTAAGGGATGTTAAAATAATATAATCTGATAACAAAATAAGTTATACCAATGTAATTAAGCTGCAATTCATTGGAGAATGACTCTTTGAAAACTCTTGAAAATAAAATATAATATCTTCTTTTAAAAATGTTTAGGTACGTAAAAAGTGTGACACAAAGATAAAAGTGACTTTTTAAATAAAATCAATAGTTACCATTCTAATATTATGATTATTTTAAAAAGGGACAAGAGCAGTTTTTTTCTCGTAAATAGATATAAAGAAAGATATTATTGTAACCATTTAGATATTTCATAATACCTAATATTATTAAATAAAATAAAATATTTTTTTGATATTAAATATGCACGAGTTTCCACAGCGTCGAGCATGCACGAGCATCACAAAATTATTTTTCGAAAAAATTTACGAGTTACGAAAAAATTTACTTATCTTTATTCAGCTCCTATTTGAAAAGGTTTTTTTTGTCTCTACGGTGACCTTTCTTTCTTAAAATAAAACACAATATATCTAAACGAGATTTTCATTTGAATATATCAAGTATTATTTGATGGATAAATGTATTAATACTCAATTTTATATAAATATAAAACTTTTAAAGGACAGGCGAATAAAACATCTTTATAAATTTCATACAATACATTTCCTAACCTAACTTGTCATAAAGCTCATACTATTTAAAAAAAAATCGGTTTTAATTTCAGGAGCACCATGAACATAACTAAAACAAACAAGTAGAGTAATATTGTTGCTCGTTCATTGCTTTGTTATCTGCTTGCAAACGCAGTATAAGAAAGTTAAATTCCATTGATTCCTATGGAGTTTCTTTTTATCAAACTAATAACAAGTTTCATCAAAATGTTTATTCAATAGCTGTTAGACTTTGTACAAAAAAATCATTATAGATACGTTTCTTTTTTAGGTTGTGATGTTTGATTTAAATTTGCTTCTTAATTGTAACATTTTATGTCCATAAAAGTATAATGTTCGAACATTTTTTTAACTACTCCCTTTAACTTGGTCAGAGTCTTTATTTGCAGTCCTCTTTCATTCTAGTTCTCGCATATTTTCGGGCCTTCCGTTCTGCATACTATATCTTTCTATCATTCTTTTCTTTCATACATGGGTTATATACCCGTCTAACTAGCTTAGTGTTACTATATAAATTCTATTTTACATCAAGGAAGCAGGAGGTACTATTTGGTTTGGGCTCTGTTTACTTTATTTACATCTTGTTTTTTTTTTATTTTATTATTAATTATTTATATTTCATTAATTTATACACAATTTCTATTTTATCATTAATTTAGGTTACAGCAATTCTTATTATCTAGTTGACATTGCATGACATTTATATTTAAAATTTACACATTTATTCTTAAACGTACTACACATACCAGGAGTTCAGGAGTTGTTTCTCAATTAAGTACTCTTCCGTGGTACTTCTTCCCTACAGCCTGCCTCACAGCGGATTTGGAGCTTCGATGATGATTGGTCTCATTCTTATTTCCTACATTTGTTTGTTCATCAAGCAATTGCAGATTGAGATATTTCACCATTTGTTGAGGGCTCCTCCTCGCATACCTCGACCACAATCGCACTGTTTCAATTATTCTGGAGGGGTTAGGTTTTTTCTCTTACTGAATCGGTATACCTTTTCAATAAATGTTCGAATTATGACTCCCTTTCAATAGATTCATGAAGAATCAAATCAAATTAATTAAAATAATTTTAAAAATATTAAAGAAGAAGCTTAGGTTAAGATTACAAAAAGTTGTTAAATTGTATATGATGCAATTCATAAAACAAATAAGCCTCACCTCATCTACCCCATGTCCAAACTAATGACTTTTTATGTAATATTATAACATTAATACTTTTTTTATAATATATGTATGTATATCGGCGAGAAAAGCCTCCTCCAAAGATTTGATCAGCTGATATTTTCTTGTGCTTGTTGGAAGTCCAATTATTTCTCAGATAATACCAGAGGTCTCAAATCCAATGTAGACACATCCAACGTTACAACCAGTCAATGAGTGATTTCATCTGAAGTTTTTAATATTTAATAGTATCTTTTGTGTTTCGTTTGATGATTTCTAGTTTCAATTTAAATATTCTTGAAGAGGCTGAGAAAAAAGTCCTAGAGAAAAAAAAAATATCCTTCTTCAAACTGAAAATAAGAATTCTTTTGTGTTAATGTCAAGTATATTGAAGTAAACATACAAAAAAGGTTTATTAAGAATTTTGTAATAAACAAGTAAATGCTGACTGTTAAAATTTATTGTCTTCTATTTATGATGTGATATTGGAATCAGTTTTGTTACTTTTACTTTTCAGTTAAAAATGTAAGTGAACGGCTATAATTTTTTATATTATATTCACTTGAAACACTGAATAAACTGAAAAAAAGTAATATTTTGGTGTATGGAATGTAATTTAGAATTTTTACTTTAATATATTTTCTTAAGCTTTCAGACCAAGTTCTGGTTGTTTACTATCAATGATGTTTATTAAAACCAGACAGAGGCCAAGTTTTGGGGTCAATGATGAATTTTCTTTTACCATCAAAATTTCAATGTCTCCGTGGAGAGATTCACTATTTCACAAAATGATCAACGAAAAGTAGTTCATTTTACACATCGATGTAGGTGTTGACCTTGAAATTAAAATCACAAATACGTTTTAAAATAGATTTTTTTTACAGAAATGGTTATTTTCAATATTTTCGTAATTAAAAATGTTAATCATGCAAAAATTATTATAAATATAATTTGTGTATTTTCAAATTATTAAAAATACTTTGAAAATATAAACATGAGTATAAATAGGCTTTGGTTATTTTTATTCAATTCGTTATTTATGCAAATTTACTCATGTAAAAATTTATAAGATCTTCATAATTTTTGGCTAATAAAGAACATATGAACTTTTAACTCGATATCCGTGTTATTATAATCTTCATTGTAAATATTATGTTACATTTTATAACCCGGGATCGCTGTGGCATGTTATAGTGTATATTTTTTATAAGAATCTTTTGCGGTGCTTTGTAAGGGTTATAAAGGGAATATATAAAATTTACATAACAAAGACTCTAAGTTTGTAACATAGCATGTTAGTTTGTATAATCCTTGACATGAACGAGCTTTAAATATACTTAACCAATGCGTTATCAATAAAAAATTGGTGTTTGAGCATTTGATAATTAGACTTACGAGTACTGACTGCCATTCTATTCATGACTATTCTGACTATTCATGAATTCAAATCAATCATGACTACATGAAACCAAAGCGTAGTTCCAGTAACTTTATTTAAAGCATACTTAATACAAGAGTTTTTAAACTCTCGTCATTTAATCATCAGCTATAAAATGTGTATTTCAGGGTGCTTTTAGTAGTCTATATTGCATTTTTTTTAATATTAATCTAATAGAAATCTACTCAAACGTTGTTAAGACGCCTCATGCTTAATGCTGTATCATATATTTTTTTGTATTTTATACATACTTCCTCTAAACTGGGTCTGTAAATATGATAACTTTTATTATAATAGTAATATTAGAAAACAAAGTCATTAAGATTTAATATTTTATCAAGCACACATTGCAAAGTTGCAGTTTATTTTATATAAGAATTTGTGAATAGTTTTAATGCCTGTCACATACGGTACTTAATAATATTATTACGTTAAAGCTAAAGAGCAATAAGTTATCGATTGTTTGAAGGAATAGTTTTTATAGTGAAATCTACTTCGGGAAACTTTTGCTGATATAGATATGGGATAAAGATTAAATGGTTAGACTTGTTGCTTACCTTATGACTAAGTTATGGTAATAAACCGTTCTCTATTCTATAGGACGTGAAAAATTACAGATATTCTATATAAAACTTACGTCGTCTTTGCTAGAACTTACGGAAGTATATTTTTATAAATAAGTATGTTTTGTCTTATTACACAGTTCTCTCGTTTACGTCATACACTGAAGTACCAACAATCTGACTTAGAAAAAAATAAAATACCTGTTTTATATACATTTTATGTGAACTTAGGAAACAAAGACTGTGTTGTTTTGAAAGATTTATGCGGAAACAATGGTTAATAAAATGGGAGAAAATAAGACATCTATTTAATCTATTTAATTTCACCAACAATCTAACTTGAACTTTTACCTGTAACTTCCACGGACACGGACGGACACGGACTGTAGGAGTAGACAGGGATTTCTAGATTTCTTTGTTACCTCGCTTTCCAAGTTACATAAAATACATATGTTTAAAATATATATAACAGTTTTAAAAAATTCCATTGCTTGCATAATCAAAAACCATTTCTGTGACTTTAAACATTAAGACCATTAACGCCCAAAATGAAACAAAATATATATATTTATGAATTTTACTTTAACTATTTACTAAAAAACACTAAATTAGAAAGTTCAGATAGACTATAATGAAATAAAACATTTATATATCTAAGTTATAGAGGTGTAACTTAGCGAGTACAATGGGCAGATCAAGTATGAAATAGTCCGAAACAAGGTGTCTTTACACAGAGTGTTGATGAGCACTTTTGACAACGCTAGTAGACTCCATTATGACAAATAACACATCTTAATGGGTTTGTGAATCTTTCAGACGTTTGTTTGTTATTTTGACGGCTATAATACGTCACCTATAATACTCAAGGTCAGACGGTTCATTGAGAGTTTTGAATGACGCAAAAAAGCCCGGTCGATTCTTCTTCTAAATACCAACTTGTCCATACATTCTCTATTATATTTCTTGTTTTGCATTTAGATGTAGACGCCAAGTATTTGATACAGCTGTATCTACAAGATAAGTAAAAATTACCCATACCAGTTTTTGCCTCTCATTTCCACACAATATAGACTGATTTATTGATCCATTTCATCCACACCCTCCATACCTCTATTATAATTCCATATTGAAATTCATCTTTTCTCTCTTTTCTGAACACCAACGTTTGGTTATAGCAAATAGTTCTGTATTATCAAAGTTAGTGCCAATAGTACAGGGGTTATTATACGTTATTTATCTATCCATCATACAAATAGTATCTCAT
>JAAAKD020000151.1:1429005-1442392 GCA_010014825.2 Danaus melanippus
CAGTAAATATTCGAGAATTTGTCAACATAAACTAAGTAAAATTATTTTACCCGAGCATTTTTATGAATGCGGTGATAGTTTTTGTAGTGAAATGAATCATAAATATGTCTTAAACCAAATGTATAAAGATGTTGTTCAAATACTTCGAGAGGCGGCTGTGAACTCCTATGTAGGGCCTACTTTCCGAAAACATAGACGCGTGCTGGGGTGGAACAAACACGTCAGTTTCGCTCACAGGGCAGCGCGGTTATGTTATCAAAATTGGTTACAAATGGGTAAGCAGATGAGGGGATCGGTTTATAACAACATGAGGGAAAGTAGACGAATTTTTAAATCGCAATTAAAGTTATGTCAGGATAATCAAAATCAAATAAAATTAGATATAATAGCGCGTCATCACGCTGGTAAAAATTTTAGTGAATTCTGGAAAACAACAAATAAATTAAACCCAAAACCAAATAGTCGTCCTGTAAGCGTTGCTGGCTCGCACGAACCCCGAGATATAGCAAACATCTTTAAACGATATTTCAAGGCTGAGGTACCGACCGGCACTGGTGTTCGGAAGCTGAACACTGAGCAACCAAAGTTAATGGCCGTTAGATTTTCCGCTAACGATATAAGCAAAGTATTAAGTCAAATGGTGCGTGGTAAGTCGCCTGGTCACGATGGGCTGAGTGTTGAGCATCTGAAGTATGCTGGAGCTGATTTGATGAGAGTTCTCGCTATGTTTTTTAATTTATGTCTGAGCCACAGTTACCTGCCGGAGGATCTTATGCACACTGTAGTGGTACCAATATTGAAAAATAAAACAGGGAATGTATCTGATGTTGCGAATTATAGACCGATCTCACTAGCCACGGTCATAGTTAAAGTTTTGGATAGGCTGCTTGATGGACATTTGGAGAGGCATATTAAACTTCACGGTTCTCAATTTGGCTTTAGACCCGGTCTTTCTACAGAGAGCGCCATCCTTTGCCTCAAGCAGACTGTACAGTACTATACAGCTAGAAAAACTCCTATATATGCCTGTTTTTTGGATCTGTCTAGGGCTTTTGATACTATAGACTATGATATACTATGGAAAAAACTCAGGAAGGAGACAGATGTACCCTTCGAAGTTACATCTGTTTTGCAATATTGGTACCACAACCAACGCAATGTAGTAAAAAGGGCAGGCGAGCACTCGGAAATGTATGGGTTGGAGTGCGGTGTGAGACAAGGTGGCCTTACCTCGCCTCGCCTCTTTAACCTGTACATTAATGGGCTGCTTGCTGAGCTGGGTAATACCGGTATCAGTTGTCAAGTGGGAGGCGTCTGCGTAAATAACATCAGTTACGCTGACGATATGGTATTGATAAGTCCTTCAATCGGCTCGTTACGAAAATTATTGAGTATATGTGAGAGGTATGCTGATGCCCATGGACCGAGATACAACGCGAAAAAAAATGAACTCCTGGTGTTTAAAGCTGGTAAGAAAGTTTATGCTAATGGTTCCACCTTTATATCTTGGTGGCACTGCTTTAAGAAGAGTAGAACGGTTTAAGTATCTATACTATAAATTATAACTATTAAATATATATATGGGTCACTGGGTTTCAGACAACCTCAGCGATGACGAAGACTTGGAGCGAGAGCGCAGGGCGCTGGCCGTGCGCTGTAACATGCTGGCCCGAAGGTTTTGCACGGTGTATTAAGAGTGTAAAGATAACTTTGTTCAAGGCATATTGCCAATCCTTTTACACCTGCAGCCTATGGGTTAAGTATAAGCAGCGCGCGTACCGCGTTCTGCGAGTTCAGTACAACAATGCATTCAGAGTGCTGTTCGGATTGCCGCGCTACTGTAGCTCCTCCGAAATGTTTGCTGAGAGGCATGTTGATAGGTTTTATGCTATTATTCGCAAGAGGAGTGCATCTATGCTTCAGAGGTTACGATCTAGCTCAAACGGCATTCTGTGTGCACTGGCTGACCGCTGGGACTCGGAAATACTGCGCCACTGAATACGGCTACACGTTGTCTAAGAATGGTTTATTATTATTATTATTTGTTGTTACTAACATTAGTTATAAGGTTGCCATGTAATACTATAATTAAAATACGGACTATGTCTGAGACAAAATAAATTAAATTAAATTAAAAACTTGCCAGCATCGCAATAATGAGATCTAAGACCTTCGATAGTATTCATGTAAATAAAACTAATATTAACGGATTACTACGCCTTATTTTATTATTTTTAAAAATTCTATATTTTTTCATAGTGCGTTCCTTAATTTTATTACTAAATTTTAAGTATTACAAACATTTGAAAAAATATATTAACTATAGATAATAATTTTCTTTATATAGGTATAAAAACTAGGCATAGAAGAGAAAATTAAAATGGAAATAGATACACCTAAATGTGGCATTAGTTTCTTTCCGAAAACAAGTTTCATATTTAATCCAAATTCCATGACATTAAATATTTCCACAAAACAACATTTTTTTTAATTTAGTATCCGTAACACACGGTTACATCACGATGCTTCTAGGAGAACAAAACTTTGTCTTGAAAGTTGTGTTAGTTACACTATTAATAACTTAGAACGGCTGCAAGGATATGGTTGAAAATTGGTAGGGAGATAGCTTAGAACCAGGAGACGCACATAGGATATTAATTTCTGTTCGATAGATAAAGAAAAAAATACTTAATATATTTCAATATCTGATATTATTTATGGTGTCTAGGGTGAATTAGAATTGCTGGTCATAGTAATATACATAATTACTAATTCTGAACTTAACTCGGACAAAAACTCGTCAATGATCAATATACCTTTATAACTGGATAGCTAGTACTTGATTATCTCCAGACTTTATATTTTTTATTGAATATACTGTGTGTGGAATAGATTACCTATAACCCTCTTCAATATAAATATCATGAGAAGCTCGCCAGGATTAGAGATATAAGTTGACAGATAGATTCAGAGCCGGTTAGATTTTGAACTCGAGGTAAAATATGTTTCTGTTAATCTATATTTGATTCGCAGTGGACATAATATTACTATTTATAATATATCGCGATATAAATATATATATATAAATTTTATCACGTATTTTCATACTCCTGTGAACTCATTTCATATTATATAAAGATCATTTATACCCATTTGTGTCAGATTGAATATATTTGTAATTGACACTCATTGAATTTAAAGTTTAAGGTTTACTTTATTTAATAAATTAATTCTTGAAATTGCGACGTTAATTTATAATTATATATTTTTTTGACATATTACTTTACGTATTGTATGTTAAAACAGTTAAAGTAAAAGTCATGCATATTTCTTTGGTGATTGAGTCACTTATTATAAAATTATTTTTTTTCTGCAAATTAAGGGTCTTCATTCGAATACTTCTGGAAATTGAAATATACTATAATGCCACCTTCGTGACGTCAGATTGACTGACGTGACAGATGGTTGCGAAACTGATCTTATTATCTCATGCTTATTCGACCTGAAAATAGCTATAAGTATTTCCAATTGTAATCTTATTTATTTTCGCTCCAAAAATAACAAAAAAATATGTATTATAAAACTAAATAATATAAGATCATTTATATCTTTTAAGAAATAATTTATATTCACTTTTAAAATTGAAATAATTAATTTACAGGAGCCTAAAAAAATTTGTACGTCAAGTCAAATTGAAAGTTTAAAATGTTTCGGCGCGATTACTATTATTTTAAAATAAATAATTGAGGGTAGTTTAAATTATCAGGTGTCACCCGCATAATCACCTGCGTTACCAGCTGTGCAAGTAAAGTAACAACAATGAGTTTTGGTTGGTATTAATAGAGGCGATATTACAGATTACAGATAGTCTCGCTCGAGCCGTCAGAGGGATCGGACCTCGTCGAAGTCAGATATTCGTCTAACCAGCTGCGAGATTACCTTCGATAGGCTCAGGGCCTGACGACAGTCGAGAATAAAGGCAATAGTGACGTCAGTTATGCTGACGTTACTCTTTTTAAAAACAACGAATTCGCTTCTACTCCGACAAATACATATGTACTTTACAACGTACATTAGACGCAAAATAAAACATAACAAGACAAAAATCTATAAGTTTGTGGAATTAGAGACATATTGTTGAATAGAAATATATTTTAAAGAATTGACGGTTGGACACTTATAAAGTTTGATTGAAAGCAAATTTTTCTTAGAGTATTAAGAATAAAATTTAGTTTTGAATAGGAATATTTTATAGGACGCACTTGGGTTAGGCGTTGAATTGATAGATGAAGATACAGTTTATTGCTGGCGGTTTAGTTACCAGGCATATTTAGTACAATCATTTCTTTCCAGAGAAAATTAGAAACTATGAGTGGACAATCTAATTAGAGATTCAGTGAAGTAGTTTGTCTATAAAATATAAATAGTTGATATTGAAAAACGTTTTATAATTAAGCTTATATATTACATAAATAAAGAAAATAAATAAATATTGACGGCTTTTTATTGGCAAAATGATTTTTAGCTTTTAAATAGGGAAAAGACAGTAATAAGAATTGTACAAGAGGATTTTTATCTTTTATATCTTTACTGAATTACTCGGCGTTGCTCACACAATATTACAGGCCACTAAGATATTTAGATTTACAGCTATCTCTGAAATTTCAAGTTGCTATTGAAGACTCGATGAGGATCCCAATTTTAAGTCGCACTCAAGGTCCTTCCTTCATCATTATCATCAATTTCACCTAGCCGCATAGTCAAAATTTCAATGAGTTACAATCTAATAGATGATTAAACATTACAGTGAATCCTCATAATTAAGATTTCTAAACTTCATAACCTAAAGTATCCAAAAATGACAAAAGTGCAAAGAAATATGTTTCAATAAATATTAGAAACTAAGAATCTTAAATGAAAAAATACAAAAATATCGGTATTACATAAGAAAATACATTAAAGCCCCCAAACATGACCTATTAGTTTGGATGATTGGACCTAAAATAGAAGTGTGTAAGTAATTTTTCAAATCCACTATCGACTTGGGCTATGAAGAAAAATAAACAGTAATTTCCAACCTACCACAAAGAGAAGTTACTTAGTCAATTTTACGAAAGAATCCTATTCAACTATGGAATAACAAATGATCAAAACAGCAAAGATTTTATAGATTAAATTACATTTTCAATTAAATGTAACTCATGGAAACTTAAAGTAACCAGATAACTCTAGCAACAAATCATCAACAGAGTTTAGAACAGTCTTCATTTAAGGGATACATTTACAAGAGCTTTAAACAAAAAAAAAAAAGTCTTGTCATTAATCATCAGTCATTTGATGTCATTGCAATAAAAAGTTACTAATGTCATACTAATTAACTTATTCATAAAACTTTAATGTTACATTAAAACAATAATAACCGAAATTCTACTTTTTTTAGAATAAAATGATTTTATTACGATGTATCTCTAAACTAATAACAAGATAATAGAACTACCAAACTCAATATTTATGTAAAAACTTTCTAAAGGTATACCCAAATAAAAAACATTGAAACTAACTAACTCAATCAGATGTTTCAGTTGAATGAGGTTCTATTAAATCGAATTTTCCAACTTTTTCAATTCAAATCATTGTATTTGATTATTATAGAAAAATTGTTTTTTTTTCTCTTCTTTTTGATGATACGTCTATGTTTTTCAGATTTTCAAATAAACATTTTATGATAATTTTATTTCATTGCATAGTAATGCCACAAAGATAGGTCTAAGAAATAACTTAAGCTTCGTTAAGGTAATATTTATAGCACAAGAAAAAAAATTACAATTAGAAATCATAAATGTTTTTGTAATTATTATATATCACCAATTTTTCGAACATAAAAAAATCTGTTTTAGTCATTTCACAATACTCAAGTATTACAGTAATTTAATTAGAAATTCCATTGTTTAAAATTATATTTTTAAAACAATACAAATTAAATAAATAGAAGATATTTCAAAAAAATATACATTTTAATGAAGACTGCTTGCTATCTAACTCAAAAGACGCTTGCTCTATGTTTTAAAATACAATAATGAGATCTGAGATTTTCGATAGTTTTATTCATTTAGTTTCATTTAAATTAAAATACAATAATTATTATTTAACATAAAATTTCATTCATTTGAATTTTGCTAAAAATACTAAAGGAGATCAAATCAAATATGTTCATTTAGTTTAAGCATTTAAAGAAATTAAAATGTTATTACTCAAACTGAAATACAACAATATCCATACAACAAAAATTACAGGCCTAATACTTGTTTTATATTTTGCATAGATATCTCAGTTTTCTGATAGTCATAAATACAAGCTAGAATTTCCCCGAGGCATTGGATATATGGAGGTGTGGGCATTGAAGACGCTCTTTTGCTTCCTTTATAACAATGTGGAATAGAGTCTGAACTTAAAATAAATCTATGCATATATTCAAACTATTTTTTAATGTTAAAAACATATTTTAATAACGAATTACAACATTAATACAGATAAAAGTAAACAACTTTTTTTTAAGAAATTAAATAAAAAAGCACCTCAAATGATTGTCAATTTATTTTAATTATTACTTTTTAACATAAAAAGTAAATTATTAAAATGTTTAAGTTGTATTAACGATTTCTAATTTTACTTGTGTGTAAAATACTGACTACTTTTGATACATGTCATTCATGATAATTTGGTATCAACTTTAACATATTCGGCAAACTACTTTAAAATTCTTGTATTAGGTACTGAACACTAGAACTTTCTCTATCGAAGGAAATTTCGCTTCTGTGGATATAATTACTACTTATCATATAAAGTCATGCAACTAGCCGTTTCGCCGCGTTCCGGTATGGCGTCTGATAAAAAAAAAATGAAGGATGTGATATGATACTCACGTATGACTTTTTCTGCTCTCAACAAGTGTGCTGGACAAGAAGTTGGCCATGGCTGTTTATCTGAGCCATTGGAGGCCAAATTGATGTTTCTCAGAGGACTGACATCTATACAACTTTATTTTAGCTTGTTCTTTAGGAACTGTGATTACACGGTGATTTTTGATAATTCTCATGTTAATACAGTTCTGGAGTATTATCAGTGTCTATGAAGTTAAGGTATTTATTATTTTATTTTATAACTACAATATCTTTATGTTCATAATATAATCACTTGTAGTTATAAAATAATAAAAATTACTTTATAATATCTAAAAATCTTAGTTTTTTTTAATTGACTTACAGTCTAACGCAAGTAGAAGTTAGCTTTGAGCAATCCGACTTATTCATATGTTATACTTTGGAGAGCGTGTTCAGGAATTGCGTGATATAAGTCGTACATGTCGATTTTACCATTAAACGTGTATCGAGCCTCAACGTTCTTTGTCGATATTCCTTACCTATGAACGGATCGATGCACTTCTTTTTTACTTTTGTACACCACAGAGAATTCTAATAATTCTGTAAGAAAGTAGGGAAATTGACTTTTTACTAATATAGTGTGTCTAACATTCAAAGATATGTTTCTTGATATCGCCAGGTTCAGAGAGGGAGCCAAGGTGTATATATAAACTATAACCAATTAGAAAAAAGGTATCTGAAGAATGGGAAACATACTCCGCATACAAGTAATTTGCTAAAATTTCGGTAGGTTTGTGAAATTCATTTGAATCCATATCTAATTAACAGACTGATATAAGCTTGAGAAATCTATTATCAGACTAAGACAATAACATAATTTGAGTAAGTAAAAAATAAGTTAATTCTTGAGATAAATTAAGGTGGATTTTTTTATCGTTACTTCTCTTGCTGCTCTCTAAAATGAATAAATCCTACAGTTACGTGACATATAGGACAAGCTGAAGATAAATCCCCAAATTCTGAGGGCAGGGTGAGTATATTAATTTATGAGAAAAAAATTTACTTCTAACATTTGGTCTATAACAATATCGACCTTAAATATAAAACAAGAGCTTGTATTACCTTAAAACTCTTTGAGTATTTTGCTATTACTTATGGGATTGCAAACGGAAAGGTTTTTAATTTTTGTCACCTAGCCTATTACATGTTACATTGCTTTCCTGTAAGGAGTTTTGGTCCTTCTTCGAAAGATGTGTTTTTTAAAGTATAAGAAATAGGCTCAAATACATTTATAAGTAGATATTTATCAGTGACACATACATATTTTAACATACGATTATATTATTAGTGGATTTTAAACGACATAAAATTTATTGTTGAGACAATCCAACATAATATAACATAAATTTATAAATTCTTCAATCATTTGAAACAAAACATATCTTTTTAAAACAAATATTTTTATTTTTTAAAAATCATGACTTATCTGATAATGATTTTAAAACCAGGCACATTTCTGTGCGGCGTCGTCCAGAAACTGATAAGTTTGAGGTTAAGACTTGTACAAGTTATTTTCACTACTCGCAAATAGATGGCGCTGGCCGTGTAGTATGAATAAATATAATACGAACAGCGAGTATGAATACATACAAGTTTTAAGTATTATTTTAATAATACACCTAATTATTATCGATGAAGCACTCTTTATATATGAAAGTAATATAGTAATAGTAAGTAATATGTAATAGTAAGTTTCATATAAAGTAAATTTAGTATGAAACGCAATCAAAAATAATATACTGTACACTCTTAAATGCAGACAAGATATTTTATATAATGACTAGTTTTTACCAATAACTTCTTCCTTGACAACTTTTAATTGGGCTCATAGAAAAATGTATAATGTGGGTTTTAATAATAGATTTGGTAATCTACCGGTAGCGACATCTATACTCTGTCTCAGGACTTCATATACAATACAACCGGTGATACTGGGTTTTATAAACTTATGATAAATTCCGACCTAACTCTTTTCTTTTCGTCTTGTTCTCTTTTATACACATTTTTAAAGTTAGTTAATTGTGGTGAAAAAATTTGTTCATTTATAAGAGCTAAAACCAGATGAATGTTACCAAATACAAAATTTATCAAGAGACCGACAGCTTAGAGTAGTGACGAAATGAGCGTATTGCAATTTAATAAATTCGACCCATTTAATTAGCAGTTCGCTTAAATGTAGTATGGTCGCAACTCATTTATTTACCAAACGCTTTACTATTTTCATATCATTAAATAAATCATAAATATTATATAAAACTGTATTCTTTATGGTTTCATTTAAATCTGTTACAATTATTTCATGCCTTTTATGCTGAACATAATTTTATTACAGTTATTTATTTATATTAACACTTCAGATGTTCTATGAGAATTAATATGCAGCTTATTTATATAAAGCACTTTCTGTTTATGATATTTAATATATTATATACATATATAACTGAAGAAAATTCATAAACCCAAAGCAACGTATACACACTAGCTTGTAGCTACACTAGATCTAAATGCTTATGTATACCTCTAATGGAATTCAAAATTTAATTATTTGACATATAAAAAATTTTATTAAACTTTGTCTTGTTTATTTGAAAATATTTCAATTAAGACATACTCGTGTTATGAATTTAATTATAACTAAGATTTTCGCGTGTAGACATTCAATACCCTCCTCAATTCAATACGCATTCAATACCCTCCCTTTCGGTGTCATTGAAGAGGCCCTCAGATACCATGGTGTGCCACATTACATCCGGCAGATCATCGGGTCCTACCTCCGCGAACGAGAGATCTCGTTCGTGGGGTGCGACGGTAGGGTCCATCGCCACGAGGTGCGCTGCGGGGTTCCGCAGGGGTTGGTCATTGGGCCGCTAAATATCTAGGGCTGACTCTGGACGGTAGGTGGAACTGCGTCGCCGTCCCGAAATTACTCGGGAGACTTCTGCCGAACCTCGGTGGTCCGAGCGTGACATGCCGGCCTCTTTACACCGGTGTGTTGCGTTCGATGGTGCTGTACGGAGCACCAGTGTGAGCCAGTGCTCTCTCGAAGCCGAACGTGGCGTCGCTGTTCAGAGCGTAGCGTCATGGCATTGAGAGTGGTAAGTGGATACCGCACTGTCTCCCACGAAGCAGCTTGCGTGCCCGTTGGAACGCCTCCCTGGGACTTGGTAGCCCAGGTTCTAGCGGAGGTGTACCAGTGGCGCGCACGAGCTCGATTCCAGGGTGTGAATCCGCCCTGGGATCCGGTGGTTGGTTGGCGGCGCTCCGCACGCGAGGAGCTACTCCGTCGATGGAGGCGACGGCTCTTCGAGCCAGTGGCCGGGTTGCTCACCGTGGAGGCGGTTCGGCCGCTCCTCAAGGAGTGGGTGGACCGACAACACGGTTCTTTGACCTTTCGGCTGGTGCAGATCCTTTCGGGACACGGTAGTTTCGGGAGGTATCTGTGCCACATAGCCGGGAGAGAGCCGACGGCGGCGTGTCACCATTGCAGTTGCGTGGATGACACGCCCGACCACACATTAGCGGAGTGCCCTGCGTGGGAATCGCAGCGTTGATCATCGAAGTTGGCATGGACTTTTCGCTGCCGGCCGTAAACCAGACTATGGTTGGTAGTGAGAGGGCCTGGTCGGCGGTGGTCTCTTTCTGTGAGGTGGTCATCTCGCGAAAGGAGGCTGCCGAAAGAGTGAGGGAGGACGATCCCTCCTCGGCGCCGATGCGTCGACGTAGGCTGGGTCGTAGGCAGCGGGCTTATGCCCGCCGAATGCCTCCCTAGTCAGAGGAGCCTGCGGGTGTCGGAGGGGAAAATCCGATGCCTGGTGAACCAGGACGAGCGGAGGGCTGCAGGTCTTACGTTCTGACAAGCAGCCCTGGAGTTGGAATGAAAGGGAGGTGTGGTAGAGCCCACCTTCCCTTACCGAAGGCGGAGTCCTTTAGAGGCTCGTGCTTAGTGAACGGAAGAATGGCAGGCCGTCCCCGTTACACTAGCACGCACGCTTACACTCGCACGCACGCTTACGCACTGCGCCGAGAACGTCGAGGTGGTTTTAGTGGGTAAGAATCCCACATGCCCCGGCCGCGTACCCCCGCGGATGGAAGTCTTGTCGAAGATCTCCCCTCGTTAAGAAAAAAAAAAGTTAGAAATACTCACACCCTACCTAGGGCAGACTGTGTGTCAGACAATGAGCTTCTAGTTGCGAAAATACAATTCAAAATTAAGGTAGCTAAGAAAGTATATAAATAGAACAGAATCCAGACTACAGATATACCCAAGTTTCTAAACGCAATCGGAATTATTGGACCAGATCATTCAGCTACACCAGATTATTTATGGAATGAAGCGAAGGATATTATCCAAAAACTTGTTTCTCAATTTACAAGAAAAATATATCGTTTATATACCGATATAATTAATAAGTTTAATTATAAAAATTTTAATGATTTAACACGCTGAGCGACCCCTCTTCTTTTAGTTTTTTTGTACAAAAATTAGCCTCACAAGCAGTATGATAATGCACTTTTACTGCGATTAAATCAGGCACATGTTTCAAACGAGTTGAATTTTTTTTATCGAAATCATTGAATATGTTTTGTTTTTGCATATACTGTAATATATCCCTTTGTTTCGTAGTGAACACTTTGGAGCCTAATTTTGTTGAAATTAAACCCAAAAATCTTGATACTGCTTTTAATTAATAGAAAGGTGTACAACGGTTCGAGTGAGAAGTTAGAAGTGACACAGCAATTTGAATGAATAGAATATGTAATAATAATATGTAGTCGGTAGATTTAGAAAACTGGTGCGTTAAATTGTATGTAGAACTATGAAGCGCCTGATAATAAAATATAGCAGAAACGGTCTTCATGAGTTACTGCTCTTAGATGGCTGTAGGCGCGAACACCCTTGCATCGTTGTTTTCAACAGATTTTTTCTTTGGAAATATTACAGATAAATCCATCGATTCAAAATTAAATATAAGAGCATTTTTAATTGCTTCTTTTCCTTCTTTTGCTGTTTTTTTTTGTTTTGAACTACAAAATGTACCTATTGCAGTCTTATCATCATATTGACATTAGCAACTTCTTTTCTTTGTATGTTCTGAGTACATTAACTAAAACAGCATTCATTTTTTTTTTCGTCATCAGAAAGTAAAGATTTCAAAGAACAGAAAACATACCAACT
Organism: Danaus melanippus; assembly: GCA_010014825.2. Lineage (NCBI taxonomy): Eukaryota > Metazoa > Arthropoda > Insecta > Lepidoptera > Nymphalidae > Danaus > Danaus melanippus. The sequence goes on from JAAAKD020000151.1 coordinate 1,441,123, forward strand.
TTTTGTAGAAAACTTTATTTTAAAGGATGAATTTTCGATTGAAACTTAGGCTGCTTTTTCAATAAAAAAGTAAGTTTAATGAAATTTTGTGAAAAAAAAATAATGTAAAAGATAAAGATAAAAAACCAAAGAACTTGGTTTTTTGAATTTTGTAAATAATTAGTCCACGTTCGAAGTACACACACAGATTTATTCAACTTAAGTATATAAATTACACTTCAGTTCAACATTAGCACCGAAAAAATAATGAATCTTATTCGTATTATAAAGCAAATTATTCAGTCAAATCCGCTTCCATTAAAGACATACATATATCAATCTTTTTTAAAATATTCAATCGTATGTATTCATTTTAGTAATTGTAATATTCAATTATAATTATTATTTAACTTATAAAAATAAAATGACAATTTTAATGTAAGTAGACAAATTAAATACTAATAACTTGGTAAATTAGAGATAACACTATAACGGATCTTCCGGCGACAACATCCGGCCCTCCTGCTCATGCAGCTGTCCTCAGCATGCGTCCAAGTCTGGTGCAGTTGCTGAGAACAATATTGGCCATGTTAAAAGTTATATTTACTCTTGACTGTGGAGATTCCCTTGAAAGACCGTAGTTACTTTATTACTAGATAAAGTAATTTGTTAACCCAATCGACTATTCCATCAACGGCTAGTAGATATGAGTAACTATCGATCATTATTAGCATTCCAAGTTTTAACCAGGAACTGTTCCATCGGCGGTTAGTTCCATCCAGACCTATAGCTTTCTCTAGGCGATGCCTTAGGCCAACCCTAGGTACATTTCACTATTGGTCTGGGGTTTTGTTGTGTAAGTTTCACAAGACCATATTTATGAAAGTCATTACACCAACCTCAAACGACAATAATGGTTCGAATCAACTGTACTTGACATTTAAGAATGAAAGTTATGTAGTTAAAACAAATAGGGAACAGAATAACATAAATCAAAGCATAAAGATTATCATAAATACCTGACAACATATATGCCATCATATTACTCATCAAAGTCTGATATCCGTATCCAAGGTTTTAAATTTTCTGCACAGGCAGTTCCTTCGTAACGTTTCGAAGATCTTTCTGCACCACGCATATCTGTAACTCTGTAACGATCGTGTCCTAATATTTCGGTAACCTGAAATGGTCCCTTAAATAAAGGTAGTAATTTGGTACTTTGACCTTCATTCGATTGACTAGGTATTTTCACTACAACCAAATCGCCAATATTGTATTTGCGAGCTTCTTT
>JAAAKD020000151.1:1545182-1557070 GCA_010014825.2 Danaus melanippus
TTCGCAGTGGTTTTAGTGAGTAGGGGCCTGCCCTGGCCGAGTCTCACACATCCCTTCCGGTCCCACCAAGACCGGTTGGACGGCTCGCAAAAAGAGTTTCCCTGCGACATCAAAAAAAAAAAAAAAAAAAGGCTCTGTTACATCGGAGGTTTGTTTACATTCGTTTCGTCGCTCTTTCTTTCGTTGTTAGTCGTTGGTTTTGTTGTTTGGGGTGGGTTTAGAATGGAAGATAAGGACGGCGAATGGAAGGTTTAGAATGGAAGATAATAACTATGGTGCATAAAATTGTGTTAATATCCATAAGAACCATTAATAGATATAGTAACTATGGTGATTTTATGTGTGTGTACTAGAGAAAATGTAAATATTGAAGAATATATTTTTTCTAGCAAGAATTATTTGACATAATAAGTGACCATACTTTTACATCAATCGTTATAGTTCCATCGAAGAAAGTTTGGAACTTAGTAATCTTTGACTTTAATCGTCGCAATTAATGTTAAACAGAATTTGTATAAAAGTAATGTTCTTGATAAAAATAAAGTATTACAGTTTTAAGATTGTTAACGGACAATAAGCGAAGAGTGATTAACACTTACGCTGTATTTGTAGACGTATTTATTATCTTATTATAATTACGAGACGACAATAAATCATATGTAGTTATTTTGTTACTTCATCCATGTGTTTATGAAAATATAATGGAAGCTATATTTCGTATTGTTTTATTGTAGCACTGTAGCTAATGTGAACATCAATTTACTAGTTGTAAAATGTTGTAAAAAGAATTTTCTTGTTTTTTTTTCAAGTTTTTTAAAAGGAGTAATTTTTAGTAATATGGGCAAGAATAGATATGTATAAAGAAGCGTAAAAATATAAAAAATATGCCTAATGTGTCGTATTATATACTTTGTACTTTTAAATTTATTTACTAAATACTTTTTCATTCAATTTAAAACCGACATGTAGTTATTAAGATTTAATTATAGGATACGTGAAAGAATCGGAGATTTCATAAATTGTTAGCGACAGATTATACGAGCTCTCTTTTATATCTTACTTAAAATGTATTAATATGGAATGCTCATTTTATTTACATATTTATATAGCTATGATAATGTAAAATGTGGTCCACTTTCTTATGTATTAAAGTAACACTCATTTTCAATATACTTACTTCTAGTTTTGAATAATAAAATACAACTTAAATTCATAAACTAAATATTTAAAATTTCAGGTATCCCAATGAATAACGTTAATACTACGTTGTGAGAATTTTTGTGACACACTTGTAAAAGAATGTAATTGACTAGGCATACAGGTCTTTCACGTTACTAAGCTGTTTAGTTGTAAAATTCTTTAAGATTTTAAGCAATGATTCAAATCATTTTATTCCAATGGTAAGCAATTCTGGAGTAAATTCAAATAAATTTAACCAGACGATTAGATGTTTAAACAAAGTAGCCTGCACAAGTTATGTGAACTATCAAAGGTCCTATCGTTTTTTATAACATATATTTATAATTTTATTTACTACACTGAGCCTTTTCAAAATTGAATTCACTTGGTATAAAAGGATGAAAGCCTTGGGCTGTTGCGTCATATTGGGCGCTTAAGAATTATTTGGCTTACTTGATACTTTTGTAATTAATTGTATACATTTACATACAATATTATCACATTAAAAACTATATTTTAAAAAGTTGTTTCATTTTATTAAAGCTATAAAATTCTAGTGCAAGCTATAAAAAAATAATCGTGCATTTACCCCTATTACCTCAAACAGTTAAAAGATAAAATTTTACAAAGTATTTCAAATATGTTAAATTTAAATTGTGTTATAGGAGTTCCTTTGACGGATACAAATGACTTTTAACTGAGCAACGAGTAGATGTGTAAAGCGACATCACTCAAACGAATTTTCTGACACAGATTTTTAGAAATTAAATGTTGCTATCGTCCTAAAACATATTTTTCTTATTAAAAGCAATTTTTTAAGGGATTTAAATCATAAAGATAAAACAAGACTTTTTTGATTTCACAAGGTTTTGTGACTTGTTTGTGAGGATAAAGGTATTATTAAATTTTGACATGAAATTTCATATAAACTACAAAGAAATAATCTTCATTATCATTATCAACCTGACGGGGTCCACCGCTGAGCAAAGGACTCTTCTCACATGGACACTGTTAGAGTATTAATCAAGACGCTTGCTCAACGTGAATTTGTTATTTAAAACTTATAATTTGAAATTATAAGTCCAGGTTTCCTCACAATGTTTCCTTTCACAACCTGTCAGTGGGGTCTAAATATTTTTAAGAAATTACCTATAACTTGGAAAAATCACATTGGTACTTGCCAGATTTCTAATTAGCTTCCTCCTGCATGAGAGATGGGCTTTTAACCTCCAGGAAATAAATATATACATACATATGTGTATATTAAAGTCGTTATAATCGATAATATTACATATAAGCAGCTATAACTAAACATTATTATAATGACGTCTAAGACTTTCGCATGTATTCATTTAAATAAAACTAATATTTTTCGGATACACACGTCTCGTCTGCCAGTGATCACGGTTGCTGAATGGTAACCGAAACATCGGGAATATGTAGTATTTACAATAATAAAATACGGGTAGTATAATCCGAAAATATTAGTTTCATTTAAACATTACTATTTTATAATAAAATATCACTTAATAAATTCATATATAATCAAATAAATTTTTCCGATTGAACAGGTTCGTTATAAATTGATTATGTTGTAATTATTAATTAATAAACATACATATGTTATATGATATCATTTCATATATAATTACAACAATTCGTCAATTATTGCAATTCTAAAAGTCAGGTTCAGACAATTAGTTACAGATGTTATATAATAATTAGGACGGATGGGTTAGTCTGCTTCTAACGATGAGAATTTCAATTAACCGGCTCTCTAGACGGCCGTGGGGTGAACAGCTTGGAAGATCTTTGCTATATAGGGATAATTTACGAACGTAATATTTCAATAAATTCATTCCAGTACTTCACCAATATTCAGAATGTCAATTACTGTCTTACTTCATCTTAATGTTTGAGATGGATGCAAAACTTTGGTAAAGCTTTTAAAACCATCGTTCCTTGAAAAATTTACTTATAAAAAGAGTGTCGTTTTAGTTTGGATATATTAGTTTGAAATTGTCTTCGAAGGTTGTCAATTGTATATTTGGTATATATTTCATGATATTTTCTTAATATAGTACACTATAAACGATTTTTTTAGAAAAAAATGTGTGAGTATTTTTGTATTCAACGTACTATAATTTAGTCAATTTTTTTCTTACTCAAAGCGTAACGATGTTCAAAAAGTTTTCGAATTATAAAATTTTTTTTAGAATATGCTTTTTGTTTATACAAATGAGCCCTTGCAGTTGGGGATGATTATACAATCTGGTAGTTTGATTTTCTTCTGATGTAGAATATTATTTCCAATGATTTATATATTTCTAACAAAACACCGAAGCTATAATCCGGGTCACCGTGTCACTGACGCTATAATGACATCTAGATATCCGATATTTCGAATTTAAGTACAGATCTTAAAATATTCTCCATTACATGATAGCTTCGGTTTTGATATTCTTTATCATATATTTATATATCATATAAATTATCAAACATATTATAAAAATTACAAAAATGTAGATTTGTATTTAATTAAGCTTTGGACCGCACGTCGTTTTTAAAATAAAAAAATATAAAATCACAAAATGAACCTGAAAAACTTAGTTCTATTCAAATATTCAATACAGTTTACTATATATTAATAGTTTGCTATATCATAATAGTTACCAAATATATTTTGGTAATAGTATCTAAAACTTTCCCGTATTTATATTACTTTCATTTAAATAAAAATATTTGGTCTATCCTGACAATATTTCAATAAAATCTTATAGTCGAGTACTTAGGATTACAAATGAAACCAACAAAATGTCATGTATTTAAGTTTGTAGATATATATATTAGTAATAAGCACATTTTCTTATTATTAGTTTTAATAAATAATCTTGTTCCCTTAATTATCAACGAGTTTTAGACATAAGTTTTTTTTTCGTTTTTTAAAAATAATAATTTCATAAGAAAATATAATAAAACACGAAACTTATAATATTTAGGTGGTAGAACCATGCCAAGCCATGATCATGTAACTACATGAGGTGGGTCGATTGGGGAAGTACAACTTAGCCGAAAAAGTTTGGCGTAAAGTAATATAATGGCTGCGTTTCTTCCGATGGGTAAGAGAGCTGGTTGCCTTTTCCCCTTTTCTATCCTTTCGTCTCCCGGGATGTTGACGTGTGCAAAGATCTTCAAATGTTAGCGACAAACAAAACACGATCGCCAGTTAGGACCTTGGAAGATGGTCTCTTTAACATGATGATTATTGGACCATCAGTATCTTTCCATTATTTCCATCATCTGAACCAAAAACTATGGTTGTCTCAAATAAAAAGTAAAACGTTTTCAAAGTGGCACCCCCTTCCAAGCTTATAGTGGACTTCTGCAATATAAGGTATAAACTCTAATCTTAATTAATTCCATCAACTGGCCTTGTTATTTGTAAGCTACAAATATCCCATCCTGGCGATACATCGTACCTGATTACATCTATGACCGACTTAAGCATACATATATTTCAACAGCGGGGCGGAGCGTGTTTATACGTCAAAGAGGATATTTGTTGTCAACCTCTTGATAGTCTCGGACATAGGGACCTGTCAGTGATGTGAGTGCGGATGGAAAACCATATCACAAACTATTTTTATATAGTCTTGCTTGCTTCACTTCCAGGAGGCTACAGAGTTCTAGTTTACTTTAACGGTTACCATTATGAATGGTTAGGATCACACACCACGGACTACGTTGGGAAAGGTGTAAATAATTTTATTTTGGCTTATGGTCGAACTCAACCGGTATCAGGATATACTTGGATCTCTTTGGCTTCCACCACAAACGTAGATCTTGGAATATTGTAGCATATCCTACTTATAGATGGACTGAAGGTATGGGAACCAAAAAGGGAAGTCTTGATATAGCAAAGCGCTTTGATTTAAGCTAGCATCACGCATTCCTATCGAAACCACATAGGATAATGCTAAACAGGCTCTTAAAAAGAAACGATATTGAGTAGGGCGAGGAAGAATTTCTCACCGCGACAATTGTTTTATTATACATAGCACAGGTTCATCACCCCATGGAGTTTTGTTCCCAGGATGCAGTGCTCCATAGTGGCAACTTCTTTTACTTGATACCATACAACGTCAAGGCTGTTCGTTTTGTCAACGATCTCGTGCTCACAGATAATCTAGAACCCTTAAGCCTCTAAAGAGTGGTAAGGTCACTCCCTAAGGTTGTCTGTACAACGGGGAATGTTCCCCGGAAGTGTTTGATATAGTGCTATAACTCTTTTAACATCGCACTACTCGCCGTAGGGTCGAGTTTCATTCATATCACCTGGATACATTTATCAGCATGACTGTACGTGCATCGTATTCATTTTTTCCACAATTTCTACCCAAGGCTTAACCTGAGGGCTACAATATTAGGTGGTAGAGTATAGCTGTGGCCAAGTGACTACAGCTTGAATATGGGCTGGCTCGACAGGGGAAGTACCACCCTTTCACAGATAATTGGTGAAGTACCCTTCAGTGGCCGCGGTTTGTCCGATAAGTGAAAGAGCCGGTTGCCCTTTTCCTGTTCCCACCCTTTCCTGCCATTTCCGTATTCCCACTCTTCCTTTTCCTCAACAATCAAGGTTGGCAAAGCATCCGCAACATCTTTGTTACCGATATCTATGGACTACTGACCAACAAGTAAGCCGTCTGCTCGTTTGACACCTTTTTTCATAAAAAAGAAACTTATTCAAGGCAACATCTACGTTTATAAATTGTATAGTTTTTTTAAAGTGATTGCACACGAATTTTGAATCTAAAGTTATTATTTATAGTTCAAATATAATTTAAAATTTGTAGGAAGTTAATCTAAAACAATATACTTTCCTTTAATTCGAACATCAATAGTACTGAATGTCAAAGGAATGAAGTCGGAGCTCGCGTTACTAAAACTTAATCAAAGTCCATTTTCATATTTTTTTATTATACTATCTCAAAAAATATCGATATATTAGAATTTAGCGAAATATTTATAGACAAAGGCTTTCAACTTGCAAACAAGATTATTGGAAAATTTTTAATTATACATTTTTTAATGCTTTCCACTCAAACACAATTCTCTGATACAATACATGATTAAATTATTTTATATTTCTTTCCAGAAACCGTGACAGCCTTGTTTTTACTTTTCAACGGTTACCCCTAATTAAAATTCACGTTTTTATTAAAAATGATTTCTTAATTTTAAGGACCAACAATATCTATAAAGAATACTTATTAAATACTTCAATCTAGGACAGAATAATCGAAAGCCCGAAAAATTATTTTCCTAAAAGAGCAACTTGTTCTGTTGTCTTACTAAATGAGAGGAAACCTCTTAGCATTTAATGGATTTACCGTGCGGGTGCTGGGTCCATTGCATTGCAGGGAGAAGAGCTTCGATAGTGCCTGGGACTTGCGACCCAGGTGTAGGTTTAAGGGGCCCCTATCTAGCGCGCGTTAAACGTTCACCTCCATCGTCCAAGCTCCTCTCCCTACCTAACCAAATTTGAAAAGAACCTACTACGGCTGCCTTCGAAGTACGCTCTAAGAATGAATTGATGTTAGTTTTGAACAGGCCCAAGTCTCTTATTAGGGTTTAGAGAGATTTAGCTGTTATACCTCTCGCTCTCACTTCTACCGCGTTAAAATCCACGACGAACCTATTTCGCGTTGTTTCGTTAGTGAGCTAATAATATTTATTGACCTTAATGGTATGTGATGTTGGTTTCCCAAGGAACCGTAAGCTCTATCATCACAACTCACTTTAAAATTCGAGAATACAAAAATATGTCTGGTCTGGAGGCCGACTCATAAATATCCTCAAGGATTTTGTATTACTTAAAATTTAAAATTGATTAACTTAATACTTTCTCCTCCTTTGGTTTGAAATTAAGTACAGTCGATCAACATCGTCTACATTACTGTTGTTTTCATAAATTGTTTCATTCAACCATTCACCATTGTTTCCAGTTAATACATTTTTATATATCAAAATTTTAAAAATAATTAACTAATGTAACTATTTTGTTATTTAACAGGCTTTAATAGTTTATTAATAATAATTTAATCTGAAATCCGTTTACATTATTGTTTAGATGAAATGCTAAGAGGTTAGAATTAAAAAAATGTGTTAGTCAGTGAGTCATTCTATTTGTCACTTGTCTAGAGGCATTTATTGCTTTTCCTCCAATGTGACTAACTATATGAGACTTGCATCATTGTTAACTATTTATAAATTATTACTCTTCCTGAACGGATCCTAGGTGTTGGATTTTTGCCAGCCTTCTTCCCTATTGTAAATAAGACACTTTTAAAATTAATAACCACATAAATTGATGTCAACATATACTCGTACAATGAACTGTGTAATATCACGTCGTATGTAAAAGTTGTTTGTATCAAACAATCATATATGCACTACCTATGTAAACAAAAAGCTTTATTAATCCTATTTTAATAATGCAGTTTTTTTATTCAATAACCATTAGTATTCATTTGCAAATATATATTTATACAATTGATACTCTTTAAGACATCTTATATAATCTTATTTCAATCCTTCAAGATGCTACCTATACTGTAAATTACTCCTTCCAGGTCTGGTAATATTACGGGTAGTAGCTAAACTGTCGATTGCTTACGTAAGCCAGCAAGACACGGTCAAGTATTTGCATTGGAAGTAACATTCCCAATAACAACATATTAAATTCAAAATTATAAATGAATTATTAGCACCTTGTTTCAGAGTTAACTGTGTTATATGTAAATAAAAAACGACAATTTTAAATCAATCAAGAGAAAATCGATAGACTAGAATGTAAAAATAATTAGAAAGCTCACGACTACTTTAATGGCTTTAACATATTTTTTTGCGCAGTACTTTACGAGTATCTTAATTGAAACGATACATTATTTACGTTATTTCTTGAATATTAAAAAGCAGTTTAATGTTACGAATAAGAAGTAACAAGCACCATTAGACTAATTCTCCGGAACAAAATGTAAATAGCAGTTAGGTTCTAATTGGCGTTAAATTAACATTGCTTGGATCCTTTTAAAAGATTCTTAATGTTTTTTCTTTTATTTTGTGATCGTTTCATTAAAAAGTATAAGTTATTAAAGCCTTACATTTAAATGAAAGTCAAAATTAATTGGTCATTTCATTTAATCATTGTAACGTGATCAAGAAAATGCTTTCTTAAGTTAATTAAAATGTCAGACTGATTTCAATGTTAAAGATATATTTTAAAAAAAAAACGTTGTAAAGCAAATATCTTAATTTTCTAGCAGCGAATAACGTATTGAATCCCAAAAGGCTTCATTTGGATTTCTGTGTAAATCGAGTGCCTTTGACTGATACAAATTAGCCTGAGCACGGAAAAAGGAGTAAATGACTACTGGAGCCTCAAGTTGCATAGCCGGCGATTTATTCATCAATTCCGACTCTTAGTCCATATTAAAACCTCAGTCAAGAGAAAATTGTTTAAAAACTTTTTTCTTTCCTTTTTCTATATAATCGGACATTGTGTTGTGAAATATGTATCATTTATTATCTTTATAAAGAAAATTTCCGGTATTATATAACGACTTATATATTAAGAAAAGTTTCAAAAGTTGATACTTAAGTTAGTACTTATTTAAAAGAATGAATTAACTGTTTAGCCATTACAAATACTACCACTTAATCATTACAATAATCCCTCTCCCTGCAACGCAATGGCCCCGGCACCCGCACGGTGAATCCATGGAATTCTGAGAGGTTTCGTTTCTATACAGAATATTTATATCAAAACAAGTAATTATTCAAAAAAAGAAGCCAAACGGTCAAAGCCGTGCATATTATTTATAGGACATTAAACTTTTTAAAAACAAAACTATAACATAAGTCTATACATTCATAAAACTAAGTTTTGTAAATTTGTTAAATAATTTTTTACTACTACACTTTCATTTCGTGAATCTTAACATAATTTAGTTAGTTAAATCCTTTTTATAACACCTTATTTACTGAAATCTTACCAAATAAATACAAATCCTAGAAATGAGTTAACAAAATTTTATTTTAAAATATACCTCTGTAGATACATTTGACTAACCCATTCATTTGTTTATATATTCTAGATTTGGTTTTAAATTAAAAGGGATAAAACTAGCGCTTAAGTAGAATCTTAAGCAGACCACCGCATATTTAATACAATTGTGAGAGAAGTCGTAGTTAAATATTATAATAAAAAAATTATAATATTTAACCATCTGCACAAACCATATGTAGTGAGAGCACATTGTACATAAATTTTTGTCTTGTGCAAATCCTAAGCCATTTCACGTTAAAAGCTCGGTTTAACGTCGCTGAAGTGGAGATGTCTATCTAAATGTTACTTTATGACGCCATTCACTTTAAATAATAACATAAAAGAGTAAATGTACCATAAATAGGATGAGAGTTTAAAATTGTTTCACTTTATTACTCGTAGCGGTTGAGAGTATTATTGGTAAAACGCGTCACTTTAGGTATCATTTAGGTATCATCTTTCCGATACATTATAAATCGTTGAATGTATGTGTGTAAGTTAAAAATAAAAATCTAACCCAGTTTTCTAATTAATGTTATTTGAGACGCTTTAACTACATGACCATACAATTCTCCATCAGGACAACGATGAATAAAGTTTAGCCGGAGATCTTATTTTACCCGCAAGATTTAAATTAACTAAGTCCAAGAAAGTCAAGTATAATATCATCAAAAAACTTTTCTGTCGTTCCCAAAAAAGTATAATGAAATCTAACGTGTTCAGCTTAGGTATGTAATAAAAATCCCTAAGCAAAATCGAGGAATTTGATTTATCATACATATTGAATATGATTGATAGTATTTGTCATATGGGAGACTTTTTCTTTTGATAACTATTCCTTTTGATGACATAAATATCTTTTAAAATTGTATTGTAATGATAAATATTTAATATATATTTTAAACTCCACATAAAATAAAAGTCGTGGTGGTTAAAGTGGTTAAAGACCCGCCTTCCAAGCATGAGGGTACGGGTTCGAAACCCGGCTAGTACCAATGTGATTTTTTCACCACTGAAAGACGGTGAACGAAAACATCCCGAGGAAAACTGGACTAATAAAATCCATTTATAAGTTTAAAATCACCAACCCGTCTTGAACAAGCGTGGTGATTAATGCTCAAATCTGCTCCATGTGAGAAGAGGCCTTTGCTTAGCAGTGGGCTCTGATAGGCTAATAATGATGCTGAATGATGATGATAAATTAAACTAAAAGTCTAGTGTGAAATATAATAAGTAACAAACAATTGTCTGTTGTTATTTGATGTTATTTGTGAAATATCAGATAACGAAATCCCGACAAAAAACTTTTCACTTCAAATATAAAATATCATTAAAGGTACATATAAATTAAATTAAAATTAGTGCCACATCAGAGTAAATACATTTTATCCGCTAGGATTAATTTAATACTCTCAAATTTTTCGATTGCCTAAATGCTTCAAAGTTACTACATTAATGAAAGTGTCTGAAATAAAACTACCCCATTCAATACGTATAAAACATCAAAGTGACTTAGGAAAAATAAAACCTCGGACCAGAACAAGTGGTTCGCTTTGGAAAGAGCCCATGTTCAACATGGACGGTCATAATCTGGTTTGATTGAATGAAGAGTTAATTTGATGTACATAAAATGTTATCATTCAACATTCATAACATGGACTAAAACAATAATGATTCAAATAATCCTAACGATAGTCAGTGGTGGCCTAGTGGCTAAAAGGCCCGCCTGTCATACATGTGGGCGCGGGTTCGATCCCGGCAAGTACTAATGTGATTTTTCCGAGTCATATGTACTTTCTTAGACTATTTAGACATCACTGATTAATGCATTCCCAAAAAGAGGGTTGATGTCAGGCAGGCGGCCGGTCGTAAAAACAATTAGCCAAAACTATTCACAACATGTAAGGCAGACCCTGGCTAAAGCTAGGAAATTGCCAGGTAGAAGTAAAAGAAGAGTCCTAACGATAATATCAGAACAAAATCACGACATATGATTGTACGTCAGTAATACGGTAAAAAGCTTTAACAGAATACACAGTTCCTACAAGACTGTAGAAAATTTAGATAGTTTAAATATTTACGAATTTAATTAAGTACAAACTAAAATCAATAATTATTAAACTTATTAATTTATTTATAATTATTATGCTATAAATATCGTGTGGAAGGCCCTGAAGCTTGATGGAACAATAATGTCCTTAAGCACTTTGAGAGAGTTTGACAGAAATTAACTGAAGATCATGTACATCTGTGAGTTACGAGATAAACCTATATCTAGAAGTGAATTTATGGTCTGTGTTACATTATAGTAATATTTAAATTATTGTTAGAAAGGTAAAACGAATGCATTTAATAGGCAGGTTTTTTCAGATAGGGGCAACTCAAAAGCACCTTTAAGAAAAGCTTGTTTCCTTTACACAATTTCCTTTCATATAATACATTTATTTTGCTTAAAGGCACGGTAAAAATATGTTAAACATATAAAATTATAGTTTTTATTTGAAACATTCAAGGTGCTTTCCTTCCATCGTAAAATAAATCTATTTTTATATGCAACGAAAACATATGATAATTAACACGCTGGGAGAGTAGTTCAACATTA
>JAAAKD020000151.1:1989612-2000079 GCA_010014825.2 Danaus melanippus
CCCCGTGACTGATTGCACCGGAATACACCGGTGTGCGATGTGGTCGTCACGTTCCGACGCCGGATAAGCCGCTAGTGGCCGAAAGCCACCCGCCGACGCTAGGGCCAGACTCGGCAACGGCGGTGTACACCGCCGAGCCTTGTCCTACCCTCCTCCAAAGGGCTGAATCAAGGCTCTGCCCCCGCGACTGATTGCACCGGAACATACCGGTGGGCGATGGGGTCATCACGTACCGACGCCGGATAATGGTTAAAGGCCTGGATCTCATGCATGAGGGTGCGGGTTCGAAACCTGGCAAGTACCAATGTGATTTTTCGAGTCTTAGACAGTACTTTCTAAGAGTTTTTAGACAGCTGGACTTATAATTTCACAATTAAAGTTGAAATCACCAACCCGTCTTGAGCAACCGTGGTGCAATGCTCAAACCTTCTTCATAAGAGAAGAGGTCTTTGCTCAGCAGTGGGCTCTGATAGGATAATGATGATGATGATGATGATTGAAAAATTAAATAAATATAGAACATCTGATATATGCAATAAATCTAGTATTCAGATGTCTTAAAATAAATAACTTATTGCAAATTAATTTTTAATCAAACATCATTTCAACTCTACATCATGAACAATTTCTTAAATGTGATGTCTAGTTTCAATAAAAACTATTATATTGTCGCTTTCTTATGAATTAATGCTTTCATAGATACAAATCGAATTGCCACTTTTAAGCGATGTTATCAAATATTTGCTTTTGTATTATCCGAGCTTGTATTGATCAAAATAAAACCTTCTAAATACCTTGTCTTACTTCACATTGATCTCTTTACTAATGTACACATATGGTAAAAATAAAAGAGAATATAAACTACACAAAGCAAAAAATATAGTTTACCAAATTATCCGAGTAGATAAAAAAAAATTACAAAAAATATTCACGTCTCGTCGTTAAGGGAAATAAAATTTTTATAAGTCTCGCCAATATCACCATTTTATATCATCACATAAAAAAAAATATCAGAGAAGTGCAGAAATCCAAACGGATACCTTTGAGAAAAATATATTCCTTGAATAAATCCTGTTATAAGATTCAAAACAGTTCGACAGTTTTATCAGCTGGGTTATTTCGTAAGGTGCACAATTCAGCGTTATTGACATATTCAAAGTTTGCACAGTACCATAGTATTAAAACAATTTTTTTTTATTTTTCATTATAGGTTCCATATTTTTATGTACCGTTCTGCTATCCATCTCCGTACTTTTAGTATAGGTTAAAAACTATCACGATTTTATTTAAATAAAATACACACCATGGCAAAAACTGATAACGCTTAATCAATCTCATTATGAGTTATTCAATTAAATATGTATAAATCAAGGGCAGTGGTAGCCTAGAGGTTAAAGGGAGCGGGTTCGATCCTGGCAAGTATCAATGTGATTTTTCCAAGTCATATGTACTTTCTAAGAATTTTCAGACACCACTGACAGACGGTAAAGGAAAACATAGTGAGGAAACCTAAACTTATAATATCACAATTATAAGTTTGAAATTACCAACCCGTCTTGAGCAAGCATGGTGAATAATGCTCAAATCTTCTCCATGTGAGAAGAGGCCTTTGCTCAGCAGTAGGCTCTGATAGGCCGATGACGATATTAAAATCGCTTGTCAATGAGATCAGTCAGATGCTTGTGCATTAGTAAAGAGTTATCGATATCTTAAATAGATAAATGATATTAAGACCTTTTGCAACCATTTGAGATTTACATTATAGCTTTATAAAGAATAAAGATATAGATGTAGAAGATGCCACGCGAAAGTTAAATTAATTGATAAAATAACAGAACTTTGTATTTCACTTTATTTATTTTTTTATGCTATAAAAACCATCTGTTTTCGATACTTTAATATCACTCCAATTCAAATCAGAAAGATGTTTTCTTGTCCAAAAACAATAAATAAACTTTCGTACTTTATGGCACGAAGTGTAACCAAACTGCTATGAATAAAAGAGGAAATATGAAGCTAGATTTTCCAATTTATATTTATGTATAGCCAATTCAGATCCAGCGTCGGTCTGATGTCCTTTTAGCTTCACACGTATTCTTTAAAATTTTATCTCAAGCTTTGAAAGTTCATGTTTTATTTCTTCACTTTAGATGTTTCTACTATATTGAGTCATAAAGACATATAAAAAGACAGTGAACTGAACTTAGTGTGGCTTTTTTTAGTGGAACTCTTAAAGGTGTGAAATTCCGTATGTCTCTTAATACGGAATTTCACACCTTTAAGAGTTCCACTAAAAAAACCCACACTAAGTATTTGTAGGTTCTATTTAAAACGTTTCAGATAAAATCGTGACTACTGAACTAACAATACCATTTTTTTTTATTTTTTTGATGTCGCAGGGAAACTCTTTTTACGAGCCGTCCAACCGGTCTTGGTGGGACCGGAAGGGATGTGTGAGACTCGGCCAGGGCAGGCCCCTACTCACTAAAACCACTGCGAAAGCCCTCGGCCGCTATGTCAGTGTACCCCGGATCTGTCAGCAACAGGGCACACCAGCGACTGGCCGGTCCTGGCAAAGACCGGGCTTACTCCCTCGGAGATAGGGGGCGATCCCGGCAATTAGGATCGCCCCGACGACGCCGAGCCTTCACAGGAGCCGGGTTGCCAGCCCGACCACGACCCGGAGAGCAGGGGTGCTATTGGAGGCGTTGGAATCGTCTCCGTCGCACCCCCGTACGTCGTCTGCGGAGGGAAGGTGCATCAGCCGCATCCTTCCTTTCCCGCTCAAATGCCTCCTTCGTGGACATGACCGCCTCACAGAAGGAGGACACCGCCAGCCAGGACCTGTCACTCTCGAGCATCTTCTCCGCGATACTCGAAAGCGACAAATCCACTCCGCCGAGAACCACCACAAGGTCTTGGAGACCGTACGGTACTCCCTAATCACCCTCACCGCAGGAGCCCTTTGCGCCGAACGCAGTAGGGCTTTGGTCTCGCGGCTCATTGGGCGATCAGCCCAAATGGGAGCACCGTACGTGGCTATACTCCGACAGACCCCAGAGTATAGCCGCTTGCAAGCTGCGCTGGGTCCTCCAAGGTTCGGGAGGTATTTTTCCAGTGCAACTGCCGTCCTTATGACCTTCGGCCCCAACTCCCTCCTCCTATGAGGAGGCTGGTACCCGGCGGGGTCCTTTCCTCCCAGTCCCGCGGAAGAGGAGGGCTTCGGTCTTGTCGATTCTGACCCGAAGCCCCAACTTCTCTATGCGGCTGATCACGAGGTCAGACTGACCTCGGCCAGCCGTGCCGCCTCCTTGTAGTTCCGTTCCCGGAATAAGACGAGGGTGACATCTGCATAGCAAATGACACCCATCCCGGGGACGAGACGTCTCCGCAGGACCCAGTCGTAGCCACGTTCCTCAGGACCGGTCCCAGTACCGAACCCTGTGGCACGCCGTTTCCGACTGACCACCACTCTATGGACCCCCTCCGGCTCTCGACTGCCATCCTCCTCTGGGAAAGGTTGGCGCCTATCAGCCTCCTCAGATACAGGGGCACTCCGAAGTGTTCGAGTGCCACCTGTATCGCGCTGTGTGGGAGGCTGTTAAAGGCGTTTGCGATGTCCAAGGACACCGCAACCACATCCTTTCCTCTGCGTTCCGCCTCTTCCGTCACCGCCCTCAGGTGCTTGAGATCATCGACGGTCGACCGGTGGGCTCTGAACCCGAACTGGGACTCTGAAAGTCCCGGGCCCGAGCCTTCCTCTAGGTGCTGAACGAGACGGGTAGCCATAATTCTCTCCAGGTCCTTCACCGCCTCGTTCAGCACAACCACCGGTCGTACCGCCGAAGCCGAGTCCGGAGGCCGGCTGCTTTTTGGAAGAAGGCAAATCCGGCCTTCCTTCCAGGCCCTCGGGAACTGCCCAGACCTCAGACAGAAGACGAATAGCTCCCTGAGGGCTTCCCCGAGGTCCACCAGGGAGAGAGCCAGAATTCCGAGGGTCTCGATCGAGACTCCCCACCAACTCCAGCCAGGCTGCCTCCTTGGCCCGGTAGATGGCCTGCTGCAGGATCAACTTCTTCGCTACGTAGATCCTGTACAGCCGGCCATCTCGCTCCTCGTACTTGG
Organism: Danaus melanippus; assembly: GCA_010014825.2. NCBI lineage: Eukaryota > Metazoa > Arthropoda > Insecta > Lepidoptera > Nymphalidae > Danaus > Danaus melanippus. The sequence goes on from JAAAKD020000151.1 coordinate 1,993,738, forward strand.
GGCGGCGTAGCCTGCTCCGGGTCTATTCCCTCCTGGCCCCGCTGCAGGCAACTCGGAGGTCGGAGATATTTTCCGACCACCAGTACACCGCTCCCCGCAGAAGGGGACGTCCTACTGGGAGCATCGCCGCTCTGCAGACGTTTTGGAGAACGTCTCCAAAGTGACTAGCCCCCTCATCCACCCCTAACTCCGCACTCTCCGGGAGACTCCAGCGGCCGACGATGGCCGCTTCCTCAGCCAGTTCCCGATTGAGCTTTGATAGTGCCCAACGCGCGAACCGACTTCTCTCCCGGGGCGACGAGGAATTCGATGCTGGACTCCGGCGACCGGCAGGATTGAAAGACACCTCGAACCGTATATAGCGGTGGTCCGAGAGCGTGTCCACCCCTGCCTCAACCCTCCATCCCTCCACTCTGCGTGCGATATTCGGAGTGGCGAACGAGACGTCCACCACTGAACCTCCCGACCGTCGCACGCACGTCTGGACTGTCCCTTTGTTGAGAAGGGATAGTCTGGCTGTCAGCGCCCACGCCTCCAGCTCCCTCCCTTTCGGTGTTGTCCCCCATCACAAACACCTGGAGATGCGGTATCTGCCCTACCACCGGCCCGAGAGAGTCGAGAAATCTCTCGAAGGCCGGCAGGTCGCGGTTCGGGGAGAAATATACCCCAACTATGGCAATTTTCCCCCGAACCACCGCCACATACCCGTGGCCCCTCGCTCTGACGGCACCCGGCCGCGTGACGATCGCTACGGAGCCGTCCTTGTCTTCCGCCCATTGAGCTTGGGAAGGGACATAGTACGGCTCCAATGTGACCGCCACGTCCACGGTCCACTCCACCAAGGACTGCAGGAAGAGATCCTGAGCCCCGGCGCAGTGGTTACCGTTGGCCTGCAGGAACCTGAGATGTCCGGCCATTATTCGGACATCTCAGCTCCTGACGCCTGCCTCGAAACCCCTGCCTTTTTAGGCTGGGCCGGGAGTTTCCCACGGGTAGATGGGGGACGGCACGAATGGCCCCCCATCACGTGATCCGCCGACTTGCTCGCGTCCGAGCACACAGCGCAGCGCGGTTACGCGCTTGCCGCAGTGGTGGCACAAGCCGCTGCGGTCTTTTAGACTGCCAATGCCAATGCCAATGCCAAATGCCAAATGCCAATTCCCAAGCACTTGAAGCAGTGCTTGGATCGTGCCTCCATGTACGAGAGCCGCACCTGGCTCCACCCCACAATTATATTGCCCAGCTGCAGCAGTTTTTTGGCCGCCACAGCCGGCACCTCAAGCAGGGCAGAGCCTGTGCCTCGAAGCCCAGGTCGCACGTTGCGTACCCTAACCTGGGCCTCGGTGGAGCCCCCCTCCTGCGCGACCGCGGCTACTAGCTGGTCCGCGGTCGTCGCGTCGTTGAGGCCCGTGACTCTCAGGTCCGTGAACTTCACGGGCCTTGACACCTCTACCTCCCTTGCCCCTGCCCCTGCCCCCGTCCCTCTCTTTCGCCAGCTTCCTCTCCATACAGGAGTCGAAGCTGGCCTCCGACTCCTCCTCTTCCCTCTCCCGTAAAAATTTCCGGGGCCTGGTCAAGGCGCAACCGCGGCCTCGCCTTCCCACCGGGTTCGGCACCCGGAAGCCCCCAGCCCTAGTTTCGGTGTCGGAGCCAGACATCTCCGAAAAGAGACGCTTAGACCCCAACTCCGAATCTGGGCGCGACGACATCGAGTCGTCCGCACCAACACACCCCTCAAACGACTTCCCCGAATCTCACCCCCGAGCAACACCCCCTGCCCCCATCATACTCCCTATCTCCCATGATCAAATCCCCTCAAAATACACCTAACCACAATGACAACAGCGAAAACAGCCTAACTAACAATACCATAATATAGATAAAGACAACTAAAATAAGCAAATAAAAGAATACTAATAATAATATTAAATATTAACTAAAAGGAAAGCTTACATCATTTGGACAAAGTCATATATGAACACAGAATTAATCGCATGAACAATTTAATCTAATGTTATTCCTAAGTCTAAACGAGTTCAACTAGCGGTACGACACAACATGCATAGACAAAGTCGAACCACCTATGAGACAACCTCGTGGCGGCAACGGATTAGTCGGGTTCGGAGAAAATAATACTTTTTGCATTTCTTTTTGTCAAAATTCTTGTTTCAAAAGTATTGATGTAACTTTGGGGAAGGGCTGCCAAAGTTCACCTCATGGCTTTACCCTACTTAAAGAGTGGTCGGAAAAGCTCATCCATTGCCACAATTTGTAAGAAACCAATCTAGTTGATTTTCAAGATAGGCGTAAACTAGCCAGAATCTCATTACATATATATTTTGTAGAAAATTTAGCGACTGTGTTCAAGAATTTCACGATTTAATTCCACCAGTCCCTTTTCACTATTAGATGATCACTCGCAAGGTGGATCTCTCTCCGTTATTTGTAGCTGATGGTGGTACGGTACTCCTTGTAAGAGATTCCCTTTTCACCTTCTTCATAAGTAAGAAAATTTAGGTAAGCTTTTAATTGATTTCAGTAGATTTTTTACCAATAATATTATTTTCTATTATTTATTACTTAACTCTAACGTTTTCTTGTATCTACAAAGCATTATAAAATTACTGCATTACATTCTATCTAATTCATTTTTATGTCTAGTTCTAATATTAATAACCTCATAAAAGATCTAATCTTTAACGTAATTACAGATATAATATATTACTGGACCATATTGCCAATACTGTTACTAACTTCCTAATTTATTAAACTTCTTTGTGTCAATTAAATATATTTTCTTTATTATGATTATTTCTAGAGTATTTAATACTATACTATACTATACTTTCACAGTAAAAAGTTGGAACTTACCAGCGTCTTTGTTTCCAAGCTAAGAGCGGACAAGCTTATGCTGGGAAGTTCATTTGCCACCTTCGGTTTTATTTGTATGTACAGGTCTACGTCAGCTGGAATAATTGCCTAGCGGAATTCAGTTTCTTTTTTTTAACTATAGTGTAATCACTAATGCAACAGTATATTATAATCATGGTTTTTATTCCTTTATTGTATTTGCAATTAAATTTTATTATTCCATAAAGGAAACGACAGAAAAAAAATATTGTGCGTGAAGTCGGAACGTTAAAATTAAAACAGGAAGAGGAAAATACTGGTTTTTAAGCTATTTGAAGTGTTTCTTTTAGACAAATACTGTAAACATTATTTATAAATAACAATTTGCCCACATGCATTCCTTTTTTGCCCCAAGGGGGGGGAGCGTAAAATGTTTAATGCAGCCTTGATTGAAGTCCCATACAAAGTCTTACTTCAACATTAAGTAATTTTACGTCACCTTCACTTAGAAGAATATAAAGATATAATAAGAAAAAGTGTTTTAAGTAACGTAATCAGTAGTATTGCATAATATTTCTTAGGCTCAAAATGTTGCATTGCTTGCTAAGAATGTTGAAGCAAAGGTATACTAGTACATATACATTACTTGTGATAATTTTTTATGCGTCGTTATTAATGACATTAGAAAATCAAAAACCTTTTTAATATTACCATATATTTAACAATTTAAACTCATTACAAACTCTGCGCACATTTGAACATTAATTACAACACACATTTTAAATCCCTGCGGGAATAATTACAATTACTCATTATAACTCACCTAACATGACCCCAAGATACGAAACTCGAAGAAACGAAACGAAAGTAATAGGTATTCTTGCGGATTCGTTACAATATACATATATCGTTACATTTTATTTGTTCGAAAAATTTGTTTTCATGGTTATATGAAAAACATATACTCACTCCATACATACTGCGACTATAAAAAACATTGTTACACCGGTTTTATTTTTGAACTGGATTTCGAAATATCCTGGATCTACTCAATTGAACGATTGGAACGAAACTAAGTTTTTCGAATACAACGAGTTTTTTTTTGTTATTTTATATCTACGTAACGAAATTGATGAGATAAGAGATGAGACACATTCATCTCGCCTGTCTTTGATTACGCAATCGAGGATCCAAAATATCAAAATCATGTAGATTTATAACAATTAAAAACTCGTAGTTTCCTAGAAACAGTTTGTTTTTGATGTGTATACACAAAAATCTTAGATATCATCATGTGAAAGATTCCAAAATAAAATTAATGATGTATTGTTGGAAATAATTCTGTCGTGCCAAACGTAATCATACTAACATGTGAACTTATATTGTATAACAAGAAATGGGTTCTGATTATAGTAAAAGATGCTTTCGTTAAGTCACATTGAAGCAATGCTTATGAGGAAACATTAACAACATTTAAATTTTTAATTATCAGACATTTTATTTCAAATAGCATTTGCATTGGGAGAATACGTAGTTTAGTTTAAATCATAATTCTCCTCTCACATTCGTATAAAATTATTTAGAGCCTCTACCCTCATATTTCTCTTTGGTAATTTAACGTAAAGTTATTTCACTTCCAATTACAAATTCCAGTACCATAACGGAAGAAATTTTATTTGATAATCAGAATTTATTACAATTATAATCTTAGATGGACCTTTCACTCGAAATCACTGACCGACTTCATAATAGAGGAGTTTATTAAATTTTAGTATATATTTTTTTCTGTATCCGCAGATAACTCCGTACTATACAAGTATGAACTGATTTTAATGACGCTTTCTTTCTTAGACAGGAAAAGTTTTAGGAACCATCGGACCATCGGACGGATAATTGCTTCCTAAATAAATTGAACTGAAAAATTGAAAATCGTGGCTAATGATATTTTTATGAGTAAGACGGCAAACAAGCAGATTTCATACTTGATGAGCAGTAGTCACCGTTGTCCATGGACATCGGCAACATAAGAGATGTTGCTAACCTTAGCTGTTGAGGAAGAGTGAGGGATGAAAATAAGGAGAAGGCAGGAAAGGATGGAAACAGGGAACGGGTAACCAGCTCTCTCACTAATAGAACGAAACGCAGCCATTAAAGACGACTTCACGCCGACCCCCTGTGAAAGGGTAATTCTTCCGGTGAAGACACCCTATGTTCAAGCTGAAGTAACTGGACCACAACTACGCTCTATCAACTTAAAAAATTTTAAAATTTTATTATTATACTAGTTACTCTCAATGGTTTTACACGTTCAGCTTCCGTTATCTGCATTTCAAACAACTTTCACACAAAATTTTGTTTTGGATTTCATTTCTTTCTGAATCTATCTGTGTACCATTTCCATCTAAACTAATTGTCTCCTATTTCGAGTAGTACCTATTTAGATAACGTTTAAAATATTAAAATAAATTAATTCTTAACATAACTACAAACTTAATCAGCAAACTAGAATTAAAAATAAAGTTACTGACCACAATGTAATAGGAATTTGATTTAATTAATCAGAAATTATTTTATACATTTCAATGAAACTAATATTTTCCGGATATACTACGCGACTCTATTTTCGTTTAAAACTACATACTCCCGACGTTTCGGCTACTTTACAGCAACCGTGATCACGGGCAGATGAGATCTCATGTCATTGTTGATGAAAAGTCGAGGAAACGTCGTGAGTACATATCTAGTTTTAAACAAAAATAAATTCGCGTAGTATAATCCGAAAAATATTAGTTTCATTTAAATGAATAAAACTTGCGAAAATCTTAGATCTAATTATTTCATAATAACAAAATCAGTGTTTATAATTGCTACAACAATCATACAACTAATTGTAATATTATTATGTATGTCAAAACAATTTTTATCCTAACCTAATAAATGAACCTGAAATTATAACGAAGACGAAAACACCAATAAACAATAATAAATTCAGTAATAAAATAACATTCTGGATTTTAACAGATTTGTATATTAATTAGAATAGTTTTTTGTTTAATTATTATATAGTATTTAGATAAATAACATTTTAAATGTATATTGGTTATATTGGGTATATTGTTTTTTTTTACTGGTTGTATAATAAGTTTTTGATTGCTTTGGTATAACTTATGATACGTGTCGTGTACTGGGTAGAGTATAATTATGGACATTTAAATTTAAAAATCAATTATAGACTATTATTTTTATCGTAATAGCTATGATAAAAGCTTTGAAACTGTCACTGCGCCGTGAAATACTCTTTTATATACAAGTCCCATTCCTATCTCTGTGAGATGTAATCTCATTCTACTAACGTGTCTACTAATGAGATTACCTTAATATATTTATACTTACATTGACTTATCATGTAAGAGTATTTATTATATCTAGTGTAGGGAAAAGTTTGTACTGAAAACGTAAAGCAGTTTCTCTTTTAGTATCAGTAAAGGTCTG